>NW_024121932.1:1699259-1823538 GCF_016745375.1 Pimephales promelas
CGCCGCTGCTGAGAAACTACTTCCTACTTTCCTGTAAATGTTTTGTGATCGTTGAGATGCAAGAGTAGTTTGATTTTTTACATTATTCTCTTAACAGACACTTACATCGATAGTCTGGTGTTATAATTTATGTGCTTTTGGTGTACTGTGGAGTAGGTAAAACTGTTTTTAATGGCAGGCTAGCAGTTACCATTGACTCGCGCTAGCCTAGCACCGGCGAACTATGCAACTGGAACGACTGGAAGAAAATGTTTGAAAACTGTCTCCACTGATAAATAACACTAAGGCTCACTTGAAAATGAGGACCGATGTCCAAAATCCTGAACCACCCCTTTAATTCTCATTATCCTCTTTATATAAATGATTTCATCTTTATTTATAAAAATGATTTTTAAATATATTCTATTATTTAACAACCGCACCAACTCGTTACACTGTGCAATTTCTCCAAAATCAACTCTTTGGGATTCTTTCACTTAAAAAAAAAAATCCATTTATTTCAGTAGTAAAATCCTTTTGTATACAGTAGATTGTACTCGGTATAAAGCTTTTACTGTAGTGGATGTAGATCAAACTGTAGTAATCTGTCTACATCACATACACACACACACACACCTGGGTTTTCATGTTTTATTCGAATGATTTTTTATACTGTACAAACTGTATTTACCCTCCCATTACAGTAACTCTACCCCTAAATCTAGGACAAGGATTTCTGATACTGTATATTGCTATCTTTGTGGCATCATTGTCCCCATAATGTAGGGTTTCCCAGGCGGCCAAACACACACACACACACACACACACTCCACGCCTTCATCCAATCTGTGCAGGCGTCCACTATGAAACCCCCACAGCTGCTGGTGAGTCCCAGTGACCAGTGAAGCCTTCAGCTATCCATCATTACATTACTGCAGGATATACGTGTGTGTGTGTGTGTGTGTGTGTGTGTGGTGTTCTGCAAGGAGTTATTCATCAGCTTTCCACTAAACCACTGAATCTGGTTAACCACGGATCTGTTTTCCGCAAGGTGAAGTGTGGAATCAGGGACACTAGAATACAGCGCGACCTTAATAATCATTCACCCAAACACCTCGTGAAACACCGCCACAAAAATCGGTGTCTTTTCCAGGACACACATCGCAACCTTTCCAAATCAAGATGCGTTTACTTGAGAAGCGACTTGCAGCGAGTTTGCAGTGTAGATCCTGAGGTGTGAGTGACTTCACTGTTCTTCTGAGCTCCATCAGTGGTTTATGGAGGGTCAAACTGTGTCGCAGCGTCCCGTGAGTTTGTTCCTCCCCCCCTCCCGCGCTCACGTCGGGGGTTAATGCAGAAAAACGGGTGTCGCATTGATTACATCACCCCTCTAATGATGTCATAGTTACATCCGGAACAGCCTTTATTTGGTCTCGGACTAAATGATGTCATGATTTGCGGGTCTTTTTTGTTTTTTAGGTCTGTATTGCCGCAGCGTTCCGGACGGTCTGTGTTGAGTTTTCCAAGAGTTTTTAGATGGATTGTGGATACATAATTTGATTGTTAACATTGCTGTTGTGCCGGTCAGATCGGTCACGTTTTCTTCGCGCTCCTCCTCTGTGATTAATGAGCGTCTCTGACAGTATCAGCGGCCCGTGAAACGCACGACTCTTAGAGAATCATGCTTCTGTTTCGGCTGAATCAGATGAAGGTTTGGCTGATTCTTCAGGAAAGGCCGACACACACGACACCACTGGAATAGCCCAATCAGATCAGCCAGCCAATAGGATCTTTCCATTCCGTCCGCATGCCGTTGTGATTTAACACGTTTTAATTAATGACTGCTCAAGATCACTCAGACTCATTTTAGAGTCTATGAACCAGTTCATTGAAAAGAACCGAATTGTTGATAAATCTTTTAGTGCACTCAAAAAAAGATTATTACATTAACTAATAATAATTACAAAGAAATGGCAACACGTTGAAATAAACGTAAAATGTTGATATAGAAAGAAATGGTATTTTCTTGTTAAACACTCTTTTTTCAACTCTGAAATATATTTTTTCTATGGTGTGCTAATACATTTCTATGAACATGTTTTTTTTTAATATATATTGGTGTGGTTTGTGTAAGTCTTATGGTGTAAGTAAGTCTTATTCTCAGACATGTCTTTAATGGGTCTTGTTTCTGTGGCTCAAGGCTCTTAAGATTTGAGTTCCAAATGCCAGAGTTAATGAATATTAATCATATTCTAATGACGATCAGCATATTGGCCAGAATTTCAGCCGCAGTTATCAAATGTCAGCTTGAATTGAGATTCAAGAAACATTCTGCAAATTAAAGGTTCTTCGGTGGATCGTGTGTTCAACCTTTTCTTATCAAAAAACATTTTTGGCTGAATATTGTTCTATAATTGCTAGATCTTTCTAGATGTTTTGTGTTATGGATTCAGGGGCTTTAAAGGGTTAGTTCACCCAAAAATGAAAATTAAGTCATTAATTACTCACCCCCATGCTGTACCAACCCCGTAAGACCTTCGTTCGTCTTCGGAACACAAATAAAAATATTTTTGATTAAATTTGAGAGCTGTATCACTACCACATTGGCTGCCTAAGGGACTGGCTCTTGACGGCCCAGAAAGTCAATGAAGAAAATGTTTAAATATTCCATGTGACTACAGTAGCTCAACTATAAGTTTATCAAGCGACGAGACTACTTTTTTGTGCAAAAAAACAAACAAAAATAACGACTTTATTCGTCTATTCCTTTTCTTCCTTGTTGGCCTGAAACGAGACTTCCATAGATTTTGACGGAGATTGCAATTCTCGCGCTTGCGTCGTGGAAATCGATTGAAGTCTCGTTTCAGGCCAAATTGAATCAAAAATATCTTCATTTATGCTCCGAAGACGAACGAAGGTCTTATGGGGTTGGTACAGCATGGGGTGAGTAATTAATGACTTAATTTTCATTTTTGGGTGAACTAACCCTTTAAAATACCAGAACTAAAGAATATTTAAAGGGAGGGTTGACTGCTTTTTTTCTTTGCATGATTGTGTTTATGGGGTGCAATATAAAAGTCTTTTTTTTCATAAACTTCACGTTTATTGTCAGCCGCGCTCTCCTCTGTCCTCGAATGAGCGGTTCACTTCCTGATTCTATGAAACCACTCCCTCAGAAACACGTCGAGGGCTCAGATTGGTTAGCTTGGTCCGGTGAGTTGTGATTGGCTAAACTGTCGCTTACGTTGTCCGGAAAGTTAACGCCCATTACCTTTACGGGCACGTCATGAGCTCCGGTCCAGATGTAAATATGCGTCGAACTGCAGTATCAGTATGACACAGAATCAGACCGAGAAAGCCGCGATGAAGAGAGTCAAACAGAACCTCACCACACACGGCTCTTAATAAACGTTTCTGAATGATAATTTGCTACATTTTTTAACTTTATACACGTTTATTTTACACAATAGCATCTGACTGGCAACAATAGCAACTGACTGGCTACTAGGGATGGGACGATAACCGGTTTCACGATAAACCGTGATAATATGTACTGACGGTTAGTATTATCGTTACAAATTTAATTATCATTAAAACCGTGTTTGATTATCGCGATTTTAATAACTCACTGAATCCTGTCGGCCAGTCTGACGCAGGCGCGCAGCACGCAATATTTTTTTTAAATTACTATTCGAGGAGGAATGGCGGAAGGCAGTGACCGTGCTCAGGAGATTTTTCAGCCTTTTAAGAAGACCAAATCTGAGGTGTGGTCATATTTTGGGTTTTACAAAAGTCCTGAGGGAAATTTGATCGAGGATGGTCACCCTGTCTGCCGAACAAAAAGTCACTGCAATAGAAACACTTCAAATCTGCCGAGTCGTCTTGTGTGATCGTCACCCGAACGCAAGGCAAGTTAACTTTGACCTTAATACCAAAACTACGTCTGGGAAACAATTGGGCACGAAATGTTGTTTTGAGTTGAAACATTTTATGTCACTCACTTGAAATAGACGTGAAGCTTCCGCGAAGAAAAGTTCGTAGCAAGTGGATTTGAGCCAAAGACGAACGAACAACTTCAAACAAGACTATTATTAAGAGTGATATTTTAAGGGATGGTAAAGTATAGATGCATCACGTATTAAACCAATTTTGATGAGATTAGCTAATGTTTTAAATCTTACCCGTTTATGAATTCATTTTGTAAAACAATCGTCCAGACAAGATATATCACACCAATATTATCAAACTCTGTAAACAATAAATCAAATCTGATTTAATTTTTGCAATGCAATCAAAAACCGGAGACGCAAGACGGCAAGTTGTGTTTGAATGAAACGAGAGCACGCGTCCGTTGTGATATGGATGTGCGCTGTGTAATAATGCGTTGCTATTGACGACGGGCATTATAAAGAAGCAAATGCCATAGAATAGAATCTTGCTTAAAAAAACTGCATAGAGAGGCTTGTTTTATTTGTTGTTTGTTGATTTTCAATTATAAAATGAAATGTTTTCAGTGTGAGCATCAGTTCTTTTTGAGCACTTTCATAAATTTTTAACAAAACCGTGATAATATTGATAATCACGATTATTTTGGACACTATAATCGTGATATGAAATTTTCATACCGTCCCATCCCTACTGGCTACTAATGTTATACTCAAACAGCGTTGGCATTAGTTTACGTTCTTGATCAAATCGAAAATAACGTCATAAAACATATATACATGAAAAATACATTTACAACATTAGCACTTATACAAAATTCATGTTTGTACGCGTTTGTCGTAGACACAAAATAGCATAACTAATAGCCTAGTGGCAATAAACCCAGCGCTGGCATTAGAAAAAAAAACTAAAACACAAGACTAATGTTACGTCTGGAATTATACATGCAAATACATTTAAAATGATGAAGTCTTAGCCTACTTACAGGTTGTGGCCCAACAACTGCTGCCTCTTGTTTTAAAGTTGGAACTGCTTCATGTTTACAGTTTCTCGTTGAATCCCGGTGTTGAACTCGTGGAGATTCTGGAAGCTGTCTTCCGTAAAATGCACAGCACAGAGAGCTAGATTACGATCGTCATTTTCAGGAACATAATCAAACATAAATTGTATCCATTGTTGACGAAGTACAGCGTCCGTGGGAAGCTCGAAGACATAAGACCTGACAGCTGCGTGAACAACACACTCGACGAGCTGCTGGAGCTGCTGAAATATGGCCATGCCCTTTTCTGCTTATTCCGGAGGGAGTGGTTGATGCAAATGTGTGGGTTAGTGACGTACCATAACCCAGCTGTAGTCCCAATCCAGTCGTTTTTGTAGGCAATATTCTTCCTGATTTTTAAAAGACGATTTCTCTGCTTACACTGAACTTTCAGCGTTGCAACTTTGCAGATACTGTCCATGCACCAACAGCAACATTACACACTATTTAAAATGAAAAAAGTGAAATCGCAGTCAACCCCCCCTTTAAATTTTTTTTTTTTTTTTTTTTGGAACTTCAAAAGATTTTAGAATGTTCTGGTTCTATTAGGAACCTTCACTGTAATCTCAATTCTCATTATCCTCTTTATACATAAAATAGAATAGAATATTTAATCGCAAATGGAATATTCTCTCTCATTCCGGACCTTTCCCTGAGATATTATCTGTGAGACTGACTGATAATTTTCATGGGGGGAGAGAAAGAGTGTGTGTGTGTGTGTGTATTTTTCAGATTTGAGGAGATAAAAGCGAGATGAGTGTGTGTGTCTCTGTCTGAGGCCCCGTCCACACTACTGCGTTTTCGTTTAAAAACGGAGAGCTTTTGCTACATTTGCACATCCCGTCCAGACTAAAACGGAGAAGTTTAGGCCACGTTTACACAAAGCCGGGTATTTAGCGAATCAAATATTTTCCCCCTCTCCGTTTTCAAAAATAACATCGTTCACACATAAATACGCCGTCGAGCGCCATCATAACTATGCCAATATTGGCGGCAGTGTAGAGAGAAGGATAAGCCATGCAAGCCAATCAGAATCCTCAGAATTGACAAGAGAGAACCTAAAATGCCGTTTCTCCCAGTTCACACGACAACACATAACCGGCGTTTTCAGAAATCCCCACTTTGACCGGAGTTTTTAGAAACATTCGTTTTCTGTGATAAAAACGGGGTTTTCGTGTAAACGAGAGGCCAATCCGCAGGGAAATATCTGCGTTTTCCCTTTGTGTAAACGGGGCCTTAGAAACACTGCAGCTCCGTTTTGCGTTTTGAATCTTCGGAGGGCGTTTTAGTGTAGACGGGACAAAACCGAGGAGTTTAGAAACGATGACGCAGGCGCTGACACTCGACTCTATGATTGGGTGTCATCAGTCATGACGTGTCCTTCCCTGATTCGTCAGCCACTGTTACACCGGCACGCACATGCCCAGTGTTGGTGAATGGTCACGTAATCCGCGTTTTCAGCCGTTTTAATGTGGACGGAGATCAATTCTAATACGCTGATAAAACGCTGGTGTGGACAAGATTGTATTCGTTATAATTCTCCGTTTTTAAACGAAAAGGCAGTAGTGTGGACGGGGCCTGAGAGAGGAATGGTGCTGCACTGCAGTGTTTGTGAGTTTCTGAGTATCAGAGATGCACGTGCATGTGTGTGAAGACTCACTGTTGTAGTGTCTGCATCATGTGGAGTTTTTCTTCTCCATAACTCTGTCCGGGTAATGTCCACATGACTCCCTGTGGAGGGTAAGGGTGTGAAGCAGAGCAGGGAAATGCAGAGACGATGGGTTAAACTGAGCACAGTGTCCTCTTCTCTGCCCGCTGTGCCAGCCTGATTTATGGCTTCTCCACATGAGCACTTGAGCAGGGGCACCTGAGATTACAGCGCTTTCACATAATCTGTTCAAAACAAAAATAACCAACTAATTTAGATTTGAAATGCACTGAAATTTGTTCTTAATTCACAGTGATTATATTTGAATCTTTGTAATTGTTTCTATCTCTCTCCTATATATATATATATATAAACACATACAGTACATATGTGTGTGTGTGTGTGTGTGGCTATTTTTATATTTTTAATATCTTAATTTTTCTATTTAATATGTTATAATAAGTAGTTAAAACTAATTTTGTTTATGGTTATTACTAATATATAAAAATATTTTTTTTTATTTAACTTTCAATTTAGGTTATATATATATATATATATAATCATTATAGGATTAAATAGTAGTTTATGGTATTAAAATATTTAAAAAAAATGCAAGATACAACAAAAAAAAATTATATATAAATAATTAAAAATAATTTTGTTTTTGGTTAGCCCTTGTATAAAAATATTTTATTTATATAATTTTTTATTATACACACATATATACTGTATAAAATTGTGTTTATTTATTTATTTATTTACACATATATACTTTTTATTTTATTTTATTCAATGTTTGCTTATATTTGAGTAAATTAGTAATTATAGTTTTGTTCTCTTTTGCACAGAATGAAAACCTGCCTGTGTTTGTTTGTCCCACAGTGAATGAAGCGGTCAGTCAGAAGGAAACGTCACACTCTCCTGTTTGTCTCTAAACCAACCTTCAGTGAACTTAAACTCGGCCTATAAAACTCACGTTTGATTCCTGCAACCATCCACATCAGTGAAGATGGAGGACCCATACAGAGAAAGGACGTCTCTGGCCAAAGGCGCTCGCGACATCGCCAAAGAGGCGAAACGGCACGCCGTAAAGAAGGTCAGTAAAGTGGTGGACCGAGCCTCGGACGAGTACGCCTCGGGACGCAACTACAGCCGCTTCGAGAACGACGAAGACGAGGGTGTGAACGAAGACGGTTTCAACTATCAGGACGGTGGAGCTCGGCGAGACGAGGACGAGGGCTCCAGTGACGCCACCGAAGGCCACGACGACGAGGACGAGATCTACGAGGGCGAGTACCAGGGTGTGCCGGCGGGGGGCGGGGCTTCAGGGGGGCGGGGCCAGCTGACAGCAGATGGAGTGAAGGATAAACGAGAGCTGGAGAAGGAGAGAGAGGCGGATGAGGAGGAGCTGGCGCAGCAGTACGAGCTCATCATCCAGGAGTGTGGACACGGGCGCTTCCAGTGGCAGCTGTTCTTCGTGCTGGGCCTGGCGCTCATGTCTGACGGCGTGGAGGTGTTCGTCGTGGGCTTCGTGCTGCCCAGCGCCGAGACCGACATGTGTGTGCCGAACTCAGGAGCCGGGTGGCTGGGTGAGTGATCAAACGTGTTTTACAGTCTGAAACTGGCCAGTTAGTTTGGATATTTGATCTGAAAACACACTGCCCGGACAAAAACAAAAGTCGCTGTTTGGATTTAAACAGGCAAATACTTAAAGGGATACTTCAGGATTTAGCATTAAGCTTTGTATTAGTAGAAAACCTGTAGAATTTTCGAATTACCGTGCTTTCCACTCTCATATCCCCCTGAGACGAGAGATTTATCTATTTTTTTGTCTGGAAAAACCTCAGATGACGCAAAAATCGTAATTTTGCGTCATCTGAGGATTTTTTGGCCAGAGGCTAAAGACTACAGTCAGAATTAAGGGCTGTCCCGCATGTTATATCCATAGATACCACCCATAGAGGGTGGATCTTATCACAGAATGAACACAAAGTGTCCGCCATTTATTTTTTTTTTGGAAGCTAAGCTAGCAGGCTCTTGTTCTGGAGAGAAAACTGAGTAGTAGGGGTTACCATCCTCTTTTTCCCAGACATGTCCAGCCATTGATGTCTTGGATTAAGCTTTTGCTTTCTGCAGTCGCCATTCATTGTTTACATGCACACCTTTTGTTTCAATCTAACTGAATTCATTCCAATTGGTGAATCTGAATGTAGTGTTTACATGAACGCTAAACAAGTGATCGGTTGATGTGCGTTTTAACATTTCTAAGAAAATTAAACAAAAACAAAAACAAAAAGTGGATGTTACTAGTCCAGATGACATTTTTCGGTGAAAATTCACATGTTGGTTATAGTTCCAAAAAGTATAGTCTGTGATTGCGAATGCCAGTATCGACTGACAGCCGCACACTCTCCTCAAAACATTGGATTAATCTGCGCTCTGCCGTGCCGAGACACAACTCACGTAAAGTTGATAATTACGCCAAAGGCTGCAATTGCAGATTTCGAACAGAGATGGCGACGAAAAGGAAAAACTACAGACTGCAGCTTTAAAAATTGCTGAGAAAAATGTGTCGCCGTTTCCACAAAAATATTCCACAACTGTTTTCAACACTGATAATCAGAAATGTTTCAAATTCATCATATAATTAGAGTGATTCCTAGAGTAATGATGCTAAATATGTGTATATTTAGATATACATTTTTTCAGCAAGCTTGTTGCAGTGCATTCTGCTATATTCTTAGAACATAATCCACTGAAGATATTTGGGCGTTTGCGATGGTCATTCTGTTGAGATCGCCTCTGCTGTCTTTAAACCGAGTCCATGAAAGCGCACGAGATTCTATTATTCATCTCTGCCTTTTTGTGCCCACACGCTTCTGTCTGTAGTCACACGCTGTAGAGACGACAAGATGCTTTTTTACACCCTTTTGATGTGAGGGAGGGTTTTTTCCTTGTAATGAGTGTGTGTGTGTGTGTGTAATGTGGGTGGTTGGGTGGCGTCTGCCAGCGATACCGTACTGTGTCGTGCTTGTTTGATGGTTTTTGGATGTGTGTGTGTGTGTGGGTTGGGACTGTTGTTGTATTATTCAGTGATCTCTATGGGTCTGGATGAGTTTATTGTTTTGGCAGCAGGTACAGCACATGTGTGGGTAGATTTGAGCTTATTTAAGAGGATCTAGTGTGTGTGTGTGTGTGTGTGTAGCCTTCACTCTGCCTCTTATATAATTATTTATCTATAATAATATGCAGATCATGTATATGCAATATAATGGAGAAAAATTGAATTAAAGAGCTGATGTTCTCCAAATGTTCTTTGGATGTTGTGTCATGTTCCCTGTTTATTTTATTAAGTTTTTATTAAACGTCGTAAAGGGGTCGTTACTAATGCACTATATTACTTGGCTGAAGAATTGTTTATTGTGGTAATTTTAGCAGAAAATGCAATTATTATTAATTATTATTTGAAAATTGGCATCTTTTATCATATTTTTGTGACATTGATAGTCCCCCAAATTTTTTTCGTTTTATTTTTTCTGGAATACATTTTTTTCTGCATTAATTTTCTGTATTTTAATAGTGTAATTACATTTTAAAAATCAAAAAGCGTATCTTTTATACAAATTTATAAACTTTTTTATAAAACATTACACTTTTTTGACAATAACGAGGCCCTATGAAATGTTTTGCTGTTGTCTTTTAAGAAAAAATCTGGATTTATGATTCAGTACAAATTTTATTTAACAAAAACGGTGGTAATCAAGTATTAACAATTGAATGAATCTGTTTTTTTTTTTAAATAATCAAGTGAAAATTAACAATTTCTTCACAATTAAAGTTTTGCACAACAAAGGTTTACTATTGCATTTTTTTGAGTTTGTGGGAATAGTTTCATCAAAAGAAATGGTGAAATGCAGGTGAAGTGTCTGTCCTAATCACAACAAGTTTTTTTGTGTGTGTGTGTTTGCCTGTTGTGTCTGAAATACACTCACCTAAAGGATTATTAGGAACACTTGTTCAATTTCTCATTAATGCAATTATCTAATCAAGAGCAACTTTGACTGAAATAACCATTTGTTACAACAGAGGTATGCAACAAAGCATTTGTGAAGCCACAACACAACCTTGAGGCGGATGGGCTACAACAGCAGAAGACCCCACCGGGTACCGCTCATCTCCACTACAAATAGGAAGAAAAGGCTACAATTTGCAAGAGCTCACCAAAATTGGACAGTTGAAGACTGGAAAAATGTTTCCTGGTCTGATGAGTCTCGATTTCTGTTGAGACTTTCAGATGGTAGAGTCAGAATTTGGCGTAAACAGAATGAGAACATGGATCCATCATGCCTTGTTACCACTGTGCAGGCTGGTGGTGGTGGTGTAATGGTGTGGGGGATGTTTTCTTGGCACACTTTAGGCCCCTTAGTGCCAATTGGGCATCGTTTAAATGCCACGGCCTACCTGAGCATTGTTTCTGACCATGTCCATCCCTTTATGGCCACCATGTACCCATCCTCTGATGGCTACTTCCAGCAGGATGATGCACCATGTCATAAAGCTTGAATCATTTCAAATTGGTTTCTTGAACATGACAATGAGTTCACTGTACTAAAATGGCCCCCACAGTCACCAGATCTCAACCCAATAGAGCATCTTTGGGATGTGGTGGAACGGGATCTTCGTGTCCTGGATGTGCATCCCACAAATCTCCATCAACTGCAAGATGCTACCCTATCAATATGGGCCAACATTTCTAAAGAATGCTTTCAGCACCTTGTTGAATCAATGCCACGTAGAATTAAGGCGAAAGGGGGTCAAACACAGTTTTAGTATGGTGTTCCTAATAATCCTTTAGGTGAGTGTACATGCATGATTGCATCTTATGTAAATATGCACCAATTGGTGTTATTGTGTTGCATCTTGCAGCATTATTTCTTGCAGCGAGGACAAATGAAACTTGCATCATGTCTGTGATCTGCAGGTGTAACAGTAACTTTATGTTTCTTGGTGTTGTCAAGCACAGTGCAGAGCTCATTTCTGTATTTCATCACACTAATCATGGCATATTTCAGAATAGAGCTCTTTTTGTTTGTTGCATTTGTGCACGTAGAGAGTTATGGTGCATGTAGATTAATCAAAAAAGTATTTCCAGTTTCTTCTCCCCCTTCTCTCTCTCTCTCTCTCTCTCTCTCTCTCTCTGATCAATACTCTGCACTTAGTCTTGATTAACTGTCCTCTTCTGAAGACGTGTGCTCTCTGTACAGAAGCAGAATCATGGGAAAAATAAACAAACTAATTCATGTTAACTATAGATATACTTGTAGATCTGTTTTATTCAATGTCTTTACAGTTATTTAATACAGTAGTTATTATATTATGTTTAATATTTGCTTATTTAATATTAATAGTACTTTTCTATGGCAACTATTACAAATACTAAATAATTTAAATTCAATTTTAAGTTGATTCTATTTAATCATATATTTTATACCAAATTCCAAAGCATATTACATTTATAATGACTGGAACACAATTGAGAGAAAAATCAAAATCAAGCCATCAACGTTTGCTATTTAGTTTTATATAGCTATTGTATTTATTATGTATTACACCATATTTAATGTTTATAAATATGATTATATTTAATATTTATTTAATATTACCTGTACATTTGAATTCCTACTATTACAAATATTGAATAATTCAATATTATACGTGAATAATACATGTAGGTCTATTTGAATAATACATGAAGGTCTATTTTATTCAATATTTTTATAGTTATTATAATAAGTGTTGTGTAATATTTAATGTTTATAAAGTATATTAAATATATAGTTTAATATTAACATGAGTTTTTTGCTATTATATAAGTAAAAGTTTAAAAGTGGATAATTTAATCATATTTCATTCCAAATTCTAAAGCAGCATTACATTTGTCATGGAAAAAAAAAATAAAGGGGTCATGAATTGATAAATCACATTTTCCTTGATCTTTTGACATATAAGAGGTCACCAAACTATAAGAATATCCTGTAAGTTTCATAACTCAAAACTTCCTCACTAGTCCAAAAACAGCTTTTATTGAAAAAGACTCGTTTCAGACATTTTTCTCAGTATGACATCATAGTGCGACGAAAGAAAAAGATCAACACCCACTTCTACATCATTGCCTCTTTAGCCCCGCCCAGACACAAAAATAGATTTACTGAACAACAGATTTCTCTGAGGTTTTAGTTGACGAAAGCAGTCTTTGCCAAGCATTCATCATAATTTAAGCGTGGGTTTGTTTGTTCGTTCGCTTCATTTGACTGTAGATTTGTTTTTTTAAACAAGACAGTTGGACGCAGGCTTTTCAGAGAGACTATACTGGATCTGACAGTAATGTCTCAACACACAAGTGTGTGTAACAGTGTTTTTACTATGTGTCACTGTTGCTTTGTTTGTCACAGATCATGAGATGGAGTCGGACTCACTTTACTGAAAATGATGAGCGATGAATGTAAGCATGACAGTGTGACGAGCCATGGTACATTCACCTTTCTGTAGTGTTTCAGCTCTAACATAATACAATATTACCACACGAATACCGTATATATAAAGATGATTTATCAGTCGCAGACTGGAGTATCTTTTGTTTTTTGAGGTTTAGATTTGTCTTCTGATTCAGGATCAGACTCTGGCTTTTCAAAACGACTCCACACGTTGAACATTATTTTAATATGCAAAACTCTGCATATTGCAGTGCGGTGTTTCAGAGCCACCGTCAAAAACAGGATAGAAAATATTCTCTTACTTTCAAATTAGGATGTTTTTGATGTGAAATAAATAGAACTTAAAGATCATTATAATTTTTTTAAAGCAGTTCATGACCTTTTAAAGGAGAACTCGAGTCAATTTTAACATTGAGCTAATTTTTTTATACATTTGGAGTGCTGTCAGTACAGATAAAAACGACAAAAATCAGTGTTGCCTACACCGTATTATCTTCTTTTTTAAATTCGCACCCTGTTGACTTCATCCTTCATCTTTAATTCAGCCAGCTCACATACCTGTGTTTACTTCCTGTTTTCGGTCGAAGTCCACAGTAGTCGATTGTCGAGTTTACGCGCGCGATCATTGTTAACTAAATGATGATCAACATCTGATTTGGATGAACTATGCATTTGAGCTGATATTCTCAGAACACCACACAGCACCGCCATAGAGAGCCTAAGTACCGCCCCTCCGCTTCCGGCTCATGGGACCTTATTTCGGAAAAAATATGAATGGTAGTCAATGGCAAGAGACAACTTATCTTTTTATTCCGTCTGAACTGTGCCCTCAATTACACATATGATGTTTATCAATTTAAAATATAATTCTGAAAGTCAAATGTCGCAGTTTGTCATAAAACAGAAGAGTAACATTTAATTTTATGTGAAAATCGCTCTATGAACTACATCTCCCGGGAAGCGAAACAATGAGCGAGATCCGCTGCTCGTGTGTGTGCAGTCTGGTACAAAACACTCAGGTATGACGGCGTAACGTTTACGATTATAACGTAAGACTGTAGAAACAATGACAGACAATAGCCTCAGTAAAGTTAGCTTCATTCATTGAGAGAAAATGTGCGCCTTTGGGATTTGTAGTCTTTGTAATTACGTATTTTTACAGTCTTATACCTCAACGATTTTACATCAAACTGCGACTTTCTTTACTTTAAAATGTATCTTTTAAATTGACAAACATCATATGTGTGATTCAGGGCAAAATTCAAACAAGATCAAAATATTTGTTGTCTCTCGCCATTGACTACCATACAATATTTTTCCGAAATAAGGTCCCATGGTGGTCGACCGGAAGGGGAGGGACTTAGGCTCTCTATCGGCTGACAGCTGACAGTCTGAGTCTCCAGTGTTGCTTAGTTACCGATGATCGTGCACGAACTCCACAATCGACTACTCTGGACTTCGAAAGAAAACAGGAAGTAAATTCAGGTACTGTATGTGAGCTGGCTGAATTAACATCATTTTTATTCATATCTTTCACATCTACTGCAGTCAGATTGACCGTGGTCACTCTTAATAACACCACTCACATGGCTGTGCTCTCGTAATGACAAATCAAGGATGTTAAGAGGCTAAAAGCAGGTTTAGAACATGCCCCATTGAAGTCAACAGGGTGCGAATTTTAAAAAGAGGATAATACGGTGTAGGCAATGCCGATTTTTGGCTGTAATGACAGAACTCCACATGTACAAAAAAAATTCTCCTTTCAGAAACAAAGAGTAATGTTGACTATAAACATACTTCAATATTTGTATAGTTATGTTATCATGTAATTTGAGTTATTTAATATTTATTTCATTATAATAGTATATAGTATAATAGTATGTTTTAGTACTGCCATTGTAAATATTGAATAATTCAATCATTTCAAATCCAATTTGGATTATGTAATCATATATTTCATAGCAGATTCTAAATCAGCATAGCATTTATCATTTTTGAAGAAACATTTGAGTTGCCAAACACCAAAAAAAGTTGATTAGAATGAGTGTGTGTGTGCAGTGTGCAGCTTGGTTCAGTATTCGGTGTGTGTCGTACACGAGGTTTGGTTCAGGTAATGAACAAAAGAGACACTCTGCCGCAGAGCTTCTATTATCTCTTCTCCTTCTCCTCTTCTTCTTACCCTGCAGTAAAGCTTGCCTATTTACCCTCCCTCTCTGTAATCACCCGTTCTTTTCCTCCTCCTGCCCTCTTCGTCCAGGACGGCTCTTTCCTGTAATGATGCTCGTAGAACACACACACTCAGGCACAGGATCTTAATGCACTGCTTTTGTTAAACACACACAGTTGGCCTGCGCATGTTTACTCCGCATGCGCTCGGGATCGATAACTCTGATCGATGAATTAGAGCGGATGGAGATATTCCCCAGTCCCAGATAAAGAGAGCCGTCAGTCACACATGCAACTGAGAGAGTGTGTGTGTGTGTGTGTGTGTGCCGCGAATACACACGTGTGCACTGTCCTGAGCCGGTGAAGACATCACACCGACATTTATTACGAAAGAAAGAACAGGGAATGTTCTCAGAACGTTAATTAAAGGGGACATATCGTGCAAAATACACTTTTTTAGCCCTTAAATGCATTTTGTTGTATATTTGGAGTGTTTATAAGTACAGAAAAGATGAAATTATTCTCTTCAGGTGATTCGTTTATATCCTTAAATTCTGTTTGGGTCATATTTTTCAACCTGTTCAGATTTTTCTGTTCTTTATGACGTTTTTTGAGCAAGTGCGTCACCGTATTTGCAGCGGAACTGCCAAATAAGGACATTGACTACCGGTCCAACACTTCGAGCAATCCGCCATTATTATTTCTCGCTCCGATTTTGTAGTCCGAGCTCAATGATGCAGAAGTTACGAGAGGGCAAGTCAAAATGTTCGGTTTTTGGATGTACGTTAGTGACCTGAAGCACTTCAAGGATTCCCACTTCAACAACCTCCGCCAGTATAAAGAAGGGTTTGCCGATTGACTTCGTCTGAATGAGAGGTAAATTCCTTCTATCTTTGGAGACGACGGACAGAGCATTTCGATAAGCTGTAAATATCGTTAATAAAAATAAAGTACTTTACTTTCTTAAAACACATGGTGGTCATGGTTTAGTAGTACCTTTGTCTTTCTTTGTTTTTGTTTTAAGTAACGTTACACGTCTGCAGTATTATTGTTCTTGAGTTTCATCAATGGTCATTTAGCTGAGTTGTTTTCTGATGCTTTTCTAAACGTATCATATTATCAATACAGATTGTTTGTGGTAAGATTAGACCGTAGTCATTTATCTTGTCAGTGTGCTTGTTTTAACAAGAGAAATAGTCGACTTTCACTAATAACACAAAACAGTTAACTCACATACCAATACATCCATATGAAGGTTGTTCTGCAGGTTCGTCGTCGTCTTTATCAACTTGCTCGCTCTGGCTCGAATATGTAAGGCTTGACAGTCTTCTGTTGTTGACATTTTATTAATGTGGGAATAAAAATGTTCTTATCGTATATAATCGTATATCTCTAATGAAACTACAATAATGGCCGAACGTGGGGAGTTGAACTGACCGTGAACTCATCGACCTGGAGAGCGGGCGGGGTGTGACGCATCTCCTTTTTATTTAAAGGGGACGCTATTAAACGGGTCGCTCAAAGACGCACATCAGAAAAGGGGCCTGTGGAGCTATAATAATGAGGAATTCTGACCCAAGCATTGCAGTTATGTTTTATATAGACCACAACGGTATGATTTATATGTAAAAATGAATGATTTAAAAGCATGATATGTACCCTTTAAGGTTCTCTCAAAGTTATGAACTATTGTACTTCCAGTGACATTAATAGAGTATTTGTTCAAAGTTATCTGGTCTTTGATAATGTTCTCATAACAAATCACTTTATTGTTACAATTCATGGGATGCTTAGTTGGAGGTTCTTTTAATTTTTTTTAAACGTTACAACAGAACATTCAGAGAACATTCAAAAAATAATGATTCCATAATGTTTGAAAACGATAAAATGGAATGTTGGTATAATCAAGAAAATAAAAACGTTTTGAAAACCTTTAAAAAAAAAAACTGAACGTTTTGAACATAACTTAATGCATGCTGGGATACAAAAAATGTGATGTGGATTTTTAGTATGTGAAGCAATTTGTGCGTTACAAAAAGGAAGAAAGGGTGTAAAGAAGGGTACAGTAAATGTGATGTGGGTAATTTAGTGTGTCCATTAGCCCGGTGATCACATTCCCAGTGTTAGAGAGATATAGAGGATGGAGTGATGGAGAGATGAGAGGTGAGACGCTGTTCTACTGAAAAGACCCCTGAGAGGCGTCTGTAATATGCCCGACACTTTCTGATTTCACGCTTTACTGCTCTCTCTCTCTCTTTCCATCCTTTCATACTGCAGTATCAGCAACATCAGATGTTGTACAGCTCAAGCTGGTGTGGGTGGGTGTGTGTGTGTGTGTGTGTCTGTCTGTGTGCGCGTGTTTTTAATAATCATAAATATTTCTTAAACAGCAAATCATCATATTAGAGTGATTTCTGAAGGATCATGTGACACTGAAGACTGGAGTAATGATGTTAAAAAAATACAGCTTTGATTACAGGAATAATTTACACTTTACTGTATATTCACATAGAAAACAGTTTTTTTAAACTGCAATAATATTTAAAATTTTTACTGTTTTTAATGTCTTTTTGATCAAATAAATGCAGCCTTGGCGAGCAGTAGAAACTTGAAAGCCAATCAAAACGTTAGTTTTGTTTTTAATCAAAACGAATGTTAGTGTGTATTAATACACAACTACAACTACGTAAACTATGACGTCAAAGAGGATAAAACCCCACCCCCGTAGAAGAAGATCAACGCCTACTTCAACACGTCCGGTTTAGCTCCGCCCACCGATTCGCGCATTACACGCATAGCTAAATAACATAGGCCTACCTCGTGATGACAACCCGGATCGAGCTACCGAGCAATTAACATGCCATTTACAAAATATGGTGCAGCGTCTGGTTGTGGAAGAAGACAGTCACTGCATAAGCTTCCTCTGGATTCCAATAGGACTGCATGGATAAACTTTATTTTTAATGACGTTCCAGCTGATGAGGTAAAACATCGTCTTCTGTTCGCTTCATTTCACTGAGGATTGTTTTGTAAACAAGACTGGATTTGCAGACCGATTAAGATTAAAGAACAGTGCTGTGCCGTCTATATTGGATCTGACAGTAATTGTACAACACACGGACTCTGGGTCGAACATGTATGGGCGAATCATTCCGGTTGTCATTTTACAACATTGGATGTTTTCAAAACAATTTCCCCCAAGTGCACCGACGAGTGAGTTGAAACTCATTATAATATGCAAAACTATTACAGCAGTGGGCGTTTACTTCCAAGTCTTCAGTGCGAGACGCCCATTAAAAACCGAGCGTTTTTGAGCTAGGCTCAAAACTAGGGTAGAAAATAGCCTATTACTTATTCATTTTGATGTTTTTGAATTTAAAAACCAAGTGAACGTCATAAGTTGACCTCAGACAGCAATATATATATTTTTAAAAACCTAGGGTGTGTTTCCCGTACAGCGATGTAGTTCACTGTTTCACTACCATAGTACGATGCATCGTTGGAAAAATCAACTAGCTAGTCACGACTGTTTCCCGAAACCCACTGTCGCAAAGTATCGTTCAACCACATTGGTTTCGCACGTGGTGGAGTAATAACTACTTTTAATGAAACTGTTTGAGATCCAATTAACGCTAGATTTGTTTTATATAAATTACAGACATGTCATCTGAGGACTATTTCTAATTGTTCTCAGTTATTTTGCTTCATTTACCAGACTCAATATTTGGCTCGTTCACATAGTAGAGCATGTTCGCACATGCGCACTCTTCAAACACGTTACTTCAAATCTTTTGATCAAAACTAAAAGACGTAAATTACATTTGTATGTATTCTGAATAAAAGGCACCGGTTGTACTGAATGTCAGCTTGCTTATTTTGCTCACGATAAGGATTTATTACCTCCAAATGTCATGCAATATAGAAACGATGCTTTACCACAGGTCGAGAGCTGTCGTTCAAACCACACAACTTTGCGATGCTGTTTGCGAATGTCCCTTGGAACGATGGTTTCGGGAAACCGACTCATTAAACTATGCAGATAACGACGGAACTTGCGACCAAAGTTGGCTAATGATGATTTCGGGAAACGCACCCCAGTTCCTGACCCTTTTAAGTGCGATTGATCTTGCTCTGTTTGTTCACCACTAGCGGTCGCTAATAACGTTTGATTCTTCTATTCTAACTTACGTCCTACGATTCAATAGGTGTCATCATTGTAGTCTACATACATGTCGTACTGCAGTTTATCAGATCCATGTCGTACAGTCAGTGTGATTTGTAATGATCTTACAGAATTGCTGAAATCTCACAGTCAGTAGCAGGCGTAACGCAAGCTATCGAGCCGTGACCGCGACCACATGTGGCAGGAGGACAATGACAGCAAATACACCACATCTTATTCTGTTAGAAACTGTTATCATGTTAGTACAGATCCGCTATTGTTTTAACTGTTGAAGACGTGTGAAATTTCATTAATACACAGTATGCACATATCGTTGGACGAATGGTCGTTATAATGTTGTGTCCATTTACAATGTTATTTTGTCAGATACAAAATGAAACCATTTATTTTATGTATTATCTTCACAATAGGCGTTCAAGAGCTATTCTGTTCATGTGTGCGCCGTGTGATGTCATGATGTACGTCAGCAGAGACGAAAGATCCAGTTTTTCAGCTTGTATTGTGTAGAGACTTGCGTCATAAGAAGAGCGGCGGATGTAGATACAGCAGATACTGCCAACACTGTCTGAACAAACAGATCACGTGTCATCGCTCGGAAAACCACTAAAGATCCGATCGGAAAAACAAATATCTGTGTGTGATTTGAGTCTCAGCTTGAGTTTATCAGGATTGACACTGTTGTGTAATCAAGCTAGATTAGTCGGTAACAATTTACAATAAGGTTCCTTAGTTAACATGGACTAAGAACATGGACATTTATTAATCTTTTGTTAATATTAATTTCAACATTTACTAATATGTTATTGTTATTAATTTCCAAGGTTGTATTAGTTAACATTAGTTAATGCACTGTGAACTAACATGAACAAACTGAACAGTTGTATTTTTATTACCTAACATTAACAAAGATTCATAAATACTGTAAGCTCATTGTTAGTTCATGTTAGTAAATACATAATGTGAACTAATCAACTGTATTGTAGTGTTGTGTTACCAATTAGTCTTAATCTGTCTAGAACTTCTGTAATTAAAACTTACAGGACGTCTGACCTGCCCTCTCTTGTCCTGTCCTGCACTCTGATTGGTCAAGCAAACCAGGGGCCAGATTCACAAAAAAGAAGTAAAGATTTCTTTTTTTAAAAAGAAGTTTGTAATATGTTCCTCCAGTCCCTGCACCTTGTTTCTGTTTAGAGTCGTGCGTTTCGCTCTGGTTGTTGCTCTTTCCGATGGGATTGTCAGTGACAGGATCGGGTGAATTATGGGAATAATTTAATTCTCAAATCAGTCTGTGAGAGAGAACGAGAGAAAAGGAAATTTCACTCCTCAGGAGCTCATTTTTACTTACTGAGTGCTGGGATGTTAATAACTAGAGCTTTGACATGTAGACGCAGTTCACTGAAATAAATCCCACATGAGAGAAATCTTAAGGTGGAGAAGGCTGTAGAATCAAGAGAAAATATGAAGGAAATCAATTCCAATGACATGAAATTTTGCAAAAGTTGTTATAAGTGCACTATTTACAAACAATTTATGTATGGTATTACAAAAAAATACATGTTAAAAGTGCCCCATTATGCTTTTTGGGGGGTATAACCTTTCATTTAGTGTGTAATAAAGCTGAAAGATCAAAGTGTAGATAAATGAAGTTTTTGTCTCCAAGAAAAAAGAATCGATTTTGAACCGCCTGAAACGAGTCGTCAGTAACGCCAGTCTTCCTGCTCGAACCTATGTATGTTTGTAATTAATTTGCGTAATACCAGCGAAGGTCTTCATTGGTCGCCAGGAAACAAAGTTTGCTTTACCCTGCCCTCAAACACTTTAGTTATAGCTGAGGCTGGAAGTGTTTCAAGAAAACGTGTTTTGTTTGCTGTAAAGTAAATCCACTTTGATGCACTTCTAAAGGATGAGATTGATACAGAGAACAGACGCCATGGTGGTTACTGTTTGTATCACTGTCTATCAGGTACTGAGGAAGATCCGGAGCTGAAATCCATGGTAATGGCCATTTGGTTTATGACACGAGCTAAAAGTGGTTGACCAATCACAACAGACTGGGCCATCTGACCAATCAGAGCAGAGTAGACCAATCACAAAAGACTGGGCCATCTGAACAATCAGAGCAGAGTAGACCAATCACAATAAACTGAGCCATCTGACCAATCAGAGCAGAGTAGACCAATCAACAGACTGGGCCATCTGACCAATCAGAGCAGAGTAGACCAATCACAACAGACTGGGCCATCTGACCAATCAGAGCAGAGTAGACCAATCACAAAACACTGGGCCATCTGACCAATCAGAGCAGAGTAGACCAATCACAAAAGACTGGGCCATCTGACCAATCAGAACAGAGTAGACCAATCACAATAAACTGAGCCATCTGACCAATCAGAGCAGAGTAGACCAATCAACAGACTGGGCCATCTGACCAATCAGAGCAGAGTAGACCAATCACAATAAACTGAGCCATCGGACCAATCAGAGCAGAGTAGACCAATCACAACAGATTGGGCCATCTGACCAATCAGAGCAGAGTAGACCAATCACAACAGACTGAGCCATCTGACCAATCAGAGCAGAGTAGACCAATCACAATAAACTGAGCCATCTGACCAATCAGAGCAGAGTAGAACAATCAACAGACTGGGCCAACTGACCAATCAGAGCAGAGTAGACTAATCACAACAGACTGGGCCATCTGACCAATCAGAGCAGAGTAGACCAATCACAATTAACTGAGCCATCGGACCAATCAGAGCAGAGTAGACCAATCACAACAGATTGGGCCATCTGACCAATCAGAGCAGAGTAGACCAATCACAACAGACTGGGCCATCTGACCAATCAGAGCAGAGTAGACCAATCACAATAAACTGAGCCATCGGACCAATCAGAGCAGAGTAGACCAATCACAACAGATTGAGCCATCTGACCAATCAGAGCAGAGTAGACCAATCACAACAGATTGAGCCATCTGACCAATCAGAGCAGAGTAGACCAATCACAATAAACTGAGCCATCTGACCAATCAGAGCAGAGTAGACCAATCAACAGACTGGGCCAACTGACCAATCAGAGCAGACCAATCACAAAAGATTGGGCCATCTGACCAATCAGAGTAGAGTAGACCAATCAACAGACTGGGCCAACTGACCAATCAGAGCAGAGTAGACCAATCAACAGACTGGGCCATCTGACCAATCAGAGCAGAGTAGACCAATCAACAGACTGGGCCATCTGACCAATCAGAGCAGACCAATCACAATAAACTGAGCCATCGGACCAATCAGAGCAGAGTAGACCAATCACAACAGATTGGGCCATCTGACCAATCAGAGCAGAGTAGACCAATCAACAGACTGGGCCAACTGACCAATCAGAGCAGACCAATCACAACAGACTGGGCCATCTGACCAATCAGAGCAGAGTACACCAATCAACAGACTGGGCCAACTGACCAATCAGAGCAGAGTAGACTCTCGGAAAGGAGGGTTTTTGAGAGACCCTTCATCGAACTGTTTTCAGACTCTTTGAGAAATGCGGTGATGCTGAAATGTATCCACAAGTTTCCGAGGGGCGCTCCTGTAAAAAATAAAGTGGGTGAAACTTCCGGTGACGCGGCGGAAGTAGCATTCCAATGGTATTTTGTGTGTTAGTTAGCAAAGAGGCTAGCTGTTTTTCGGAGAATTATTTTACTATTTAAAGACGCAAATCTTTATGAGAGATGTCGTTACGGAGCTCAGGGACAACATGTGCTGTTCGCGATTGTATGTATAACCGGATTAAACTAGTTCAGTGGCTTAAACGTGATTGTTTTGAACACAAGCTGAAAACGAAGTGATCCTGCCAGAGCCCGTCTCTGATCCTGCGAACGACTGTAGTTTCCATCACCTCCCAAAAGACGTCGAATCTTCCTGTGTACATTTGTTTAAATTCTTAATATTCTATAAACTCTCTCAGCATGTGATTGGCTGTTCTCTACTGATGTTACACCTAAACTCAGGATCAAAGCCTGTGTTGACAGAATACCAAATGTGCCAGTTAATGTATTCAAGTAGCACATTCATTTATAATTTTGAATAAACTCCAAAGCACAATAACTAAGTGTGTATTTTTTATTTTAATTGTTTGTCAGCTCACACAACTGTCTGTCACCATGCCTTGATGAGTATTGATTATTAATAATGTTATTATAATACACTGCGGAGGGTAAAGGTACTGTTATTTCATCCTCTTGAATTCAGTTGAGGTTGTGTTCCCACATCGTTAGCTAGTTTGGATCGCTATAACTTGAATGACTGTCAACTGTTGAATAAACTAGTATCAAGCATGTTAAGTCGCGCTTTGTTTACTTCCAACCGGAAGTCGCGCCCACTTTTGACGCAAGGCCTCATGGGGCGTAGGAAACTTGTGGATATTATAAAAAAAAAAATTGTTGACCTTAGATGCATGTTAAGCTGTTGTAGAAGACTCCAAAACACAATTATGAGCCTTTAATATTATATATATATATATATATATATACTGTATGTAAAAATATAGCACAAGTACTTTATGGAAAGATCAGTGACTGTAATACTGTAGATCTGTCTCTGTGAAAGCAGCTCTTTTGCTGAATATAGCGTATCGGTCTAGAAAGCGAGAGCGAGCCGCAGTATTCAGTGCTGTCAGACAGTAATGGATGACCAGGGCGGCCCGTAACGTCTGCACAGCGAGATAACACACACTCCTCCTCATACTCTACAGAGAACGCCAGGGATGAAGAACACCAAATAGCACTGAAAGATAGACAGAGATGCGCCTCTGTGTTTTCATTGGTCGAGCTCATGCACATCAAACGGCCTTCACTTTACATTCTACAACATAAATTTGCATTTTTATTACTTCATCCTGAATGAGTGGACAGGACTGGATTTATTCTGTTATATATTTGAGTGTGCGTGTGTGTGTGTGTGTGTGTGTGTGTGTGTGTGTGTGTATTTACTGGATGGAATGAGTGATGATCAACCCGTCCTTCTGAACTCACAGCTGGAATAAAGGGACAATGATTGATATACACCTGTTGTCCTTTCTGTTGAGGCATTGCACATCTCAAGTGAATAAAAGCCTTCGGTTCTTATTTATTGAGCTCAGGTGTGTTAGTTAGCTATATATTGTCTTAAGGTAACATGAATGCATTCCACAAGATGTGAACAAACCAAACTTTTTGTTGCCAGAAGAATTTTATAACCAGAAGTTGCAGGTTTCAAACAATATGAGATGAACATTCAATTTTGGCTTAACTTTCCTCATCTAAAATTTTATATTCAGTCATTATTTACTCACTCTCATGTTGATCAAAACCTGTATGACTTTATTCTGTGAAACACAAAAGAATATTAAACTTCATACATATTTAGATAATAAATCTTTGTGTGTTTGTGTGTTCAAATTTTTTGGTGAGCTGTCTCTTTAAATTTGCCCTTTTAAAGTCTACTGTGGCTTGGGGTGATGGAAACGGATCAATGAAACTAATAACAGCTGTGTGAGTGATTTATGTTACAGCTATTGAACACATAGGGACATTCTCTAATGAGATCTCTTTAATATCTCAGTTGTTAGGCAGAAGTGAGATTAAATGCAAATCAAATGGAGAATTTCTGTGAGAGATGAGTTTCAGAAGAAATCTCAAAAATGTCTCAAATTGTCTACACATTTATTTTATATCTCTATATTCTTTCTTGATGAATGACAACTATTGACTTGTGTCTGTTTTATTTAACCAAAGGAACTGCAATACATTTCTTTTGATGTCACATTGTCACGGTTAAGTTTGCCACATCCACTTATAATTCGGGTTTTGAGCTTGTTGTTTAAGCTTGGCTCATAAAGCCATTAGGTTTATGGAGTTATTAAAGTGAGCTGGTGTGGGTCGTGAAATTTTGGTCTTATTTTTAGCATAAAGTATTTGGATTTATTTCAGATATTTTATATATTTTATTTCTCTCTTGAAACCAACACGGAAGTGACTTAAACTGCAATTCATCGACTGGCCTCTAGAGACAGGCTCCAAAAACGAGTCAATCCCATAGACTCCCATGTTAAAATGCCCAACTTTACAGCAGAAAAAAACATGTTTACAATCTGGTAGAAAAAGTGATTTTGATCTATATAGCCAATCTTGCCCTTCATGATGACTGAGAGGGCGGTAAATATTTTTATAACTCATCCGTTTAAATGATATTAAGCCTTAAATTTTTGCATAATTAAGGGCGTGGCCACTTGAGTGACAGGTCAAATGTTTCCACTTGAGTGACTTTCAACATGTAGAAGCAACAGGACTTTTCTGAATGGTTAGTTGATGAATTTATGTAGCTGATGTGGAATTAACTATCTTCTAGTCATTGATTAAAATATTCTGTCACGATAATCTGTAAATCGCGTTCCCGGGGGCGGGGTTTATGTAAATTTTAGGGTTTGTGATGTCACTAACTCGGGAGGAAGCTTGTGTAGTCCCTACCAGCCGTTTATTGTAGTCCTTAAAAATCGACTTGCAGATGTTGTTTATGCTCAAACAGCAACATTACACTCTAACTAGAGTTACAAAAGTGAAATCATAATCAACCCTAACCCTTTAATTCGGTTGTAGAATTCAGTTGTCACTCCAGTAAATGTCTGAACTGTGTGTGTGCAGAACGTAATTAACTGACTACTGAATTTAGCTGTGTTTGTGAATGTGGCTTTAGATGCGATGGGTAACGTCAGTGTGAAAAGCTAGAGATTGTATTATGTCAGTGAATGTCCTCAAAAAGAATGTTTGTAGTATGTGTTTTCATGATGATGATGAACTCCTGCTATTCCCTCTGCAGGCAGTGTGGTGTATCTGGGAATGATGGTGGGAGCGTTCTTCTGGGGCGGTCTGTCAGATAAGGTGGGCCGACGGCAGTGTCTGCTGGTGTGTATGTCAGTCAACGGCTTCTTCGCCTTCCTCTCATCCTTCGTTCAGGGATACGGCACCTTCCTCTTCTGCAGGATGCTCTCGGGATTCGGGTGAGTCTTTCGCTCATGTTCCATGAGGATGAATGGAAGAAAACCATCCATCTTCGGCTTTGATGATCTTTCCTTTACTTACCTAATGCATTGTGGGAAAGGTTACTCAGAGCGTTCTTAAAGGAATACTCCACTTTTTTGGGGAAATAGGCTTATTTTACCACTCCCCCAGAGTTAAACAATTGGGCTTTACCGTTTTCGAATCCATTCAGACGATTTTCTGATATTTAGAAGAATATCAGTAACCAGACCGTTCCTGGTCTCATTGACTTCCATAGTATATTTTTTTCCTTTTATGGAAGTCAATGAGACCAGAAACGGTCTGGTTACTGATATTCTTCTAAATATCAGAAAATCGCCTGAATACATTCAAAAATGGTAAAACCCAACTGTTTAACTCTGGGGGAGTGGTAAAATGAGCCTATTTCCAAAAAAAAGTGGAGTATCCCTTTAAAGGGTTTGTTCACCCAAAAATGAAAATGATGTCATTAATGAGATTTAGTTTGAGAACTTTCTGTCCCTTCATTGAAAATGTACGAACGGTATACTGTCCTTGTCCAGAAAGGAAATAAAGACTTCATCAAAGTAGTCCATGTGAAATCAGTGGGTTAGTTACAATGTTTTGAAGCATTGAAAATACATTTTGGTCCAAAATGAACAAAAACTAAGACTTTATTCAGCATTGTATTGTCTTCAGGCCGGTTCTGTTGTGGATCTGGTGCGGCTGTGAATTCGGGTTCAAATAAATATGGCCAGGGCAAAAAAAGCAAGTCTTCCTCTGTGTGGAAATCCTTAGACATGTTTTTGAAGATTGTTTTGTACAGCGTGCGTCTCCCTCAGACAGTGAACGAAGCTCGGGCGCACCAGACATTACGTCAGCAGCGTCACTAAACGAGGATTGACAACAGAACCGGAAGACAATATGGGCTTGGAACGACATGAGGGGAGTCATTAATGACATAATTTTCATTTTTAGGAGAACCAACCCAGTTCACACAAAAATAAAATTATTTTATTGATTACTCACGCAAACCCAGAAGATTTTTGGGTAACACTTTATTTCAGTGGTCCACTTTCTCTTTTTTTCCCACCATATCGTTCTACTGACTATAAGTAACTTTGCAAGTACATATCAGTTAATTCTACCAATGCCTGGTTCAGATTTCACATTTTTTTTGTCTGTTACGATAGTCACTGTGTCAGATTATGCGATTTTGACTCCTAAAATCTTGTCGTGTCATGGACAAGACATATGTCAGACTACAAGTTGCTTCCTGACCAGTCATCTCATGCCGTCTTTAACGGTGCGTGTGATATCATCGAGAAGGCGAAACTAGTAGCGAGTGACTTCCGGAAACGAACGTAAACAAACAATGGCTGAAGCGGTGAGTGTTGTATTGGCTGTCCTGTGTTCAGAAAAAAAAAGTAAAAAAAGAAAGAAAACCCGACAATGGACACGTTCCTGGATTGCTCGAAGAGGACAGTATGGGCTGTCAATCCTCCTAAGGGAACTTGAGGTAAAATATTGTTTTATTATATATTTTTACTTTTAGTTTGAACGTTAGCACCATCGTCTCTCTTTCGTTTCGCCATTTTTGAAAGTTGTGTACGGAAAAGCTTCTGTGCTCCTATTGGTCAACCTCATACATGTGACGGAACCGTCGTGGACGACCGTTAAAAAAATTAAACATGCTAGTCTTTTTGTCGTGATGTCGTGAAGAATCGCAGATGTGACGTAGGTTGTCGCCCACTATGACACACTATACGAGATGATACGATCTTTACGACGCCCGTTGTCGTTTACGAATCCCCACGACATCCTACATCAAACGGATCGTGCCAAAATCGGGCTAAAATCGTGTAATCTGATCCAGGCATAACCCGAATCCTAACCCAACAGTCTGCTAATGGGCTATATGCACGCATAAGTTCCGCATTTGACGCAAGGATGCTCGTCCATTTCCGGTTGTGTAGATTAAAGCGGAGGAAAACCGGAGAAAACGGGATTATGGCAGAGTCTTCAATATTTACTGTCATCCCGTCTTTGAAACGAAACGTACATACGTTTAGATGTAATTTTACATATAGTTATGTTTATTTACTATAATTTTAAAAAGAAGCATAAACACAACGAGGGGTGTCTGTTTTATCTGTTTTTGTGACTAACGTTTCATTAGTATAACCATGGAGTATAAAATTCAATATAAATTCTCGATATTGCATTGGACTCTATGATCGGCGGAAGTTATCGAGCATCCTTACACTTTCACCGGAAATAACGCCGTGCATAGAGCCCATACTCTAATGAAAGTTAGTTGACATATAGGTGCAAAGAAAGTTATAGTTAGTAGAGTGTCTAAAGTGGACTTTCGAAATAAGTTATAACCCAAAACAAGTCTTATTGGTTTGGAATGACAAGAGGCGGAGTAATCAATGACAGAATCATTGTTTCACTCCTCAGAACGTCAAACCACACACATGACTGATTTATAGTGACTTTTAACATTCAATTTAAAGAAAATCCTGAGGTTCCCACTGGTCTTTATCATTTCTTGATCCCAGACAGCAACATAGTGTCTCCACGTCGTGTATGTACCAGATGTACCAGACACTATTTTGCCGTCTGGGATTATTTGGACCAGAATTGAAATCAGCCTTTTATTTGATGTGATATGGATGTATGAGACCATGCAAGTAGTTAATAATAAACAGTTGTTGTTATGCAAATGAATGCATCAGTGAGTCAATGGTGCATGATAAGTTAATATGTTTTGCAAATGTTTATAGAGCCAAATAAAGTGTGTAAAACACTGCAATGATCTTTTCTGATAATCATAAACCTGCTAAACAAAGGCTTGTTCCTTTTGAATCATCTTCTGATTATATGATCACTCTATCATGTCTGCTGTCTGAGAATAAAACATACACACACACACACACACACAGTCAGTCAGAATGCTGTTCCTGTGTCTCTCTTCAAGCACTTCTGCAATGTCACAGTTGTTTTAACCTCCTGACACAGACCCGTAATGTAAGAGGAGAGAGAGAGGGTTGTATTGCTAACTGAAGTGCAGTGACTCCAGACTGAATCAGTGCTGTGCACATCTGAAGCCGGGGGTCAGAGGTCACAGACTGAAACACACAGTACAGGCCCAAAAATAGCTAGATGCGTCACAAAGGAATAGCATAAGACAATTTATTCATTTTTGAACTTGGCTGATTTTATTTGATGAAATGTATTCACATTTATGTATTTATTTGTGTAATTTAGTCCGTGTTAAAAATAGCACAAAGGAATAACGTGTGAATGAATCCCCTTCCATCATTTTTGATACTTGTTTTATTTGGGGATTATTTAATTAAATGAATCGATTTAAGTAAGCTAATAATGAACACACACACACACACATATATATAGAAATGATGCATTAAGCTGATCAAAAGTGATAGTAAAGACATTTATAATATTACCAAAGAATGTATTTCAAATAAATGCTGTTCTTTTGAACCATTTATTCATCAAACGATCCTAAAAAAAATATTTCCACTTGATAATAATGATAAATGTTTCTTGAGCACAAATCATCATATTAGAGTGATTTCTGAAGGATCATGTGACACTGAAGACTGGAGTAATGATGCTGAAAATACAGCTTTGATCCCAGAAATAAATGACATTTTACAATATATTCACATAAAAAACAGCTGTTTTAAATTGTAATAATATTTCACTATTTTACTGCATTTTTTGATGAAATAAATGCAGCTTTGGTGAGCAGAAGAGACTTCTTTCAACTGTTATTTTTTAAATCAATGTAAATGATTAATTAAAAAAATACATAAGAAAAATTCCTTTGCAGGATTGGCGGGGCGGTTCCCATCGTGTTCTCGTACTTTGCGGAGTGTCTGGCCCGTGAGAAGCGCGGGGAACACCTGAGCTGGCTCTGCATGTTCTGGATGGTGGGCGGGATCTACGCCTCGGCCATGGCCTGGGCCATTATACCACACTATGGTGAGTGACATCACCAATCGACCAATCATAAAGCTGTATATCCAGCCCTTGACCCAATCTTTCACACCCAGAAACAGTAGAAACAGTGATCTGTAAGGCTGCTTTCAGATTTGTTTTCAGTTTGAATAAAATCCTGCTATCCTGCTAGCAGACGGTATCACACATCAACACCGAACAAGATGCAATATGATGAGAATGCGACAAATGTCTGTGCTGATATGACATAACTGATCCTCTGGGAAGCCTTTCGTGCTCTTCTGCTGAACAGAAAGCCTCTCTGTCCTTCATCATCTCATTATGAGAGGATGATGGGTAATTTTGCGTGGGAGTGTATACGGGGCTGCTGGTGTCCTGCGAGATACTGTGCTGGTAATTGAGGTCAATTGATTAGCGTCTCTTGTTTTAGCACTGTTTCTGTGGTCAGGAGGCAGTGGCGTGTGCTGAAACGGTTCTGCCGCAATGCCTTCATCACTGCAGGAGCGGGCGAGAGGCAGGTGAAGGACTTCAGACTGTGTGTGTGTGTGTGCTGCACGTCCTCCAACTTTTGTTTTGAGGTAGAAACTTTTACTTTTAGACAGGTGATGCTAGTCTTTTGTTAGCTGGTTGTTTAGCACTGATCTTTTATCTACATGGATGCCATCTGTGGTGGTTAATATGATCATTGTTCCTTTAGTAAGTAGTATAGCCATAAATAAGTGTGTAAATATGTTCAGTTGTTAAGCTCTGGTTTAGCTAGTTTGTGATGGGAGCTGGAGCTGCGGTGAATACCGATGTGCTGTGTTATTCACTGTGTTGTGTCTCTCTAGAGTCAGTGGTCCATGAACACACTCCATTACACACATAATCTATATAATGAGATTCTCTATGGTGACTGATAAACACGCACCCGTGGGTTATTCCTCACACACACACACACACACACACACACACACACACACACACACACATGAAGCGCTGCGGCCTTGTAATGTGGGTTATTGCTAAAAAGTAATCCAGACCTGCTATTTTTTACCTGAAGCACGTGTGGTAAATATTGATCCGTCTGGAGTAAACACATGTGTGAGACGCCACATAATGAACCTTTAGGGTTTAAATATGAAACCTATTTACATTTGTTTTATTTATTTATTTTAGTGTGTGTGTGTGTGTGTGTGTGTGTGTGTGTGTGTGTGTGTGTGTGTGTGTGTGTGTGTGTGTGTGTGTGTGTGTGTGTGTGTGTGTGTGTGTGTGTGTGTGTGTGTGTATGTATGTATATATACAGTATATACAGTATATATATATATATATATATATATATATATATATATATATATGAAGAGTTCAGATGCAAAAGCCTCTAAATGCCATTTGAAATTTTCTTCTTTAATGATGATTTTTATCAAACTTGTATATTTAAGTTCAGTAATTTCACTTAAATGGCTATGATAATTACCTATTAATTGTTATTTAAGTGAAATTACTGAACTTAAATATACAAGTTTGATAAAAATCATCATTAAAGAAGAAAATTTCAAATGGCATTTAGAGGCTTTTGCATCTGAACTCTTCATATATATATCACTTTACTCCCTAAAAAAACGAACTAATTTCATTAATTATTTACTTTTTATGGAAAGTACGTAACTTTTTGCATTACTTTTTCCCACCTGGGCTTTTTTTATTTTAAAAAAGTGCATTAAAGAAGTACTCCACACATAAAGTTTCAAAGGATATGTCAGTAAATATGGTCATGGATTTGAAGAATACTTCAAAAAAAAAAATACAAATTCATTTTGGTTTATGTTTTTAGGGTACTGTAATTTTCTATTAGGGATTTTAGGAGAAAAATCTGAGATGAACATTATAGTTTTAAATGAGACTTAATTGAGTATACTTGTGTGTCCTGAGCTCTGACAGAGCAGTCTGTGAGATATGAGTGTACATGAAACCGTCTCGGCACATTTGGCTTACTCCCAGTGTACTATCATTGTGGACACTGTATTTCTGATCTTGTATATTGTTTAGGATGGATATAGTATGCAGCGTAAGAGAGAGGGGTTGTGAGTGCGCAGGTTTTAAGGATGTAATAACTTTGGTCTCTGCGGTGATGTTTCTGTGTGTCCCCTACGGCCTCTTACAGCCGAGAGAGAGTAATTTCATTAGAAGCTAGAAGACATTAGTGCTCAGAGACTACAGGGGTGTGTGTGTGTGTGTGTGTGTGTGTGCAAACTGCAAAGGGTGTAAATATGGGGTGACCAGCACTATGGACAAAACATAGAAAAGAAAATAATAAAAACAATGAAATACAGAATAACAAAATAACACAGAACTGCAATAATTAAATGTTAAATTACACAAATATAATGTATGTATTTAATCTCACTTTATTAATCAATGTCTTTGCTGCTAACCTTTGATGATCCACTATATATAAATATGTTATAAATGTGTGTAATTTAATTTACAGTATACTGTATATATATATATAGATATATATATATATATATTAGATTTTTTGGAGTTTTTTATGTGTGTATGTAATTATAATTATTTACATATCAATTAAAATAAAATATTTCCATTCAGCTCTGGTCCGTTCAGTTCAGGTCCGGCCTAGTCTGTTCCATTCAGGTCCGTTCTGTTCAGTTCAGTTCCAGTCAGTTCAGTTTAGTTCAATTCAGGCCTGGTCCTTTCCGTTCCATTCAGTTCAGTTGAGTTCAGTTGAGTTGCGGTCTGTTCAGTTCAGTTAAGTTCAGTTCAGTTTAGTTCAATTCAGGCCTGGTCCGTTCCATTCAGTTCCGTTCAGTTTGGGTCCGATCAGTTTAGGTCCGTTTCATTTCGTTTGCTTTGCAGGCTTGGTCCCCCATTATGTAAAACTCCTGAAGACTTTGTACTCGAAAGAGGGAAAACTATTTTTTTTTTAAAGGAGTTTAAAGAAAATTCACCCACAAGGGAAAATTCTATCATCATGTATCTCATTTTGTCTTCAGCATACTTTACTAAACAAACGGTCAGCTTTTGACACACAGTAATGGTGCACAAATCATATGAACTCCTTTTCTGGGGTTTCTGCTGTTTTCTGGAGCTCATCAGCTGTCGCCATCCACCGTCATTGTATTGAAAAGAGCAGCGTGAACATTCTGCAAAGCTCCATTTGTGTCTGAAGTGAGTAAATGATGACAGAATTTTTCTTTAAGCATCTTTTTCTGGTCCAAGGCCTTTCTGTCCTCCAAGGCGTCTCCGTTTGTTCCTCTCCGTTCCCCCGCAGCTGTCCTGTAAGCATCTTGCTCAGCTCCATCGCTCACTGTTTCTCAGTTTCTGAATAAAACACACTCAAACACACACACACACACACACACCATATGGTGCCGCTCCGCCTCTAGACATTCTCCGCAGCGTCAGAGAGCAGCAGCCATGTGGAAAATGATACCAACTTTAATGGTTATTTTTCAGTGAGAGTGTTTTTTTCAGCAGTATTACTCCTGCAGGCATTCTTAATCGACTCCTCTTCACACACACACACACAAACACACACCAAACAAACTTATTCACTGTAAAATTTAGTTGCAGAGGCGTTTGTGGAAATCACTTGTGTATTTTGTGTTGTTCTGAAAAGCATTTGCTTGTGTCATCATCAAAACCAAAAAACGCTATGGTAATGTGCAGGGTTACTATTGTAAATAATAATAATCTATAATAATAATCTAATAATAATCTTGTAAATCTACACATACTTTTTTAAATACCATTGTTTTGGGGATGTTACCATAGTAATACCGTGTTTTTTGGACGAGGTGCATCTTAATACTATTTTACGTAGCGGTTGCACCATTATATTCTTTGAAGTGTCTTAGGCGATCATGTAAATACCATGGTTAACAATGGTAATTATGGAGTACAGTAGTTTTATCTTATATCATCATTTTATCATGGTAATGCCACAGTACTTTTTTTATTATAAGTGTTTTGTGCTTTCAAATTGTACATAAATAACTTCAAATTTTCAATTTCAAATTTCAAACAACTGGTTGAAGTTTAATTTCATGTGCAACACAGAACAAACATATTTTTGACTTCATCTATTTTTGTATTTTCTCTCATATGTAGCTTGTTTCCACCACTGAATAAAAAAAAAATATATACAGTATATTGCGACTTTTTATCTCACAATTGCGAGATATGAAGTCAGAATTATGAGATATTAAGTCGCAATTCTGAGAAATAAAGACAGAATTTTTTTCTCACATTCTGACTTTATATCACACAATAGCGAGTTTATATCTCGAAATTCTAACTTTTTCCCCTCAGAATAGTTTATATCTCACAATTCTGACTTTACAACACACAATTTCGACTTTATATCATTCAATTCTGACTTCATATCTTGCAATTCTGATTTTATAACACGCAATTGCGAATATATTTCACGCAATTCTGACTTTATATTTTGCAATTCTGACTAATATCAATCAATTCTGACTTTATATCTCGCAATTCTGACTTTATATCACGCAATTCTGACTTTATATCTAGCAATTCTGAGAAATAAAGACAGAATTGAGACTTTTTAGCTCAAAATTTGGACTTTTTTTTCTCACATTCTGACTTTATATCACATAATTGTAATTTTATATCTCTAAATTCTGACATTTTTTCTCAGAATTGTGAGATTTAAACTTGCAATTACGACTTAGCAGGCAAATTCTAAGAAAAAAAGACTAACTTTTTCCCCTCAGAATAGTTTATATCTGTCACAATGGGTCAGGAACGAGACAGAAAGCAAATCCAATCGCAAGCATTTATTAATCCCACTAACAGACAATCCAGGGACCTCAGAACAGGGCAGAGAAACAGGCAGGAACCGAGTGACATTTAGACAACAACCGACAGCCAACAACTGAAACACAGGGGTATAAATACACAGACAAACAAGCTAATCAAGCTAACAAGGGGGTGTGGTAAATAAGAAACAACTGTGGACACTGAGCAACATCATAACAAAAGACAAGACACATGGTAGGATCACATGACAAACAAGGAAACACGTGATAAACACAGCAAAACAAAACCCACAACGTGACAATATCTCACAATTCTGACTTTACAACACACAATTTCGACTTGATATCAATAAATTTTGACTTCATATCTCGCAATTCTGATTTTATAACACGCAATTGCGAATATATTTCATGCAATTCTGACTTTATTCTGACTTTATATTTAGCAATTCTGACTTATATCATCCATTTGTGACTTTATAACACGCAGTTGTGACTATCAATCAATTCTGACTTTATATCTCGAAATTCTGACTTTATATCACGCAATTGCAACTTTAGATCACGGAATTCTGACTTTATATCACGTAATTCTGACTTTACATCACAATTCTGACATTATATCTAGCAATTCAAAGAAATAAGGACAGAATTGTGAGGTGTAAACTCGCAATTGTGAGAAAAAAAGTCGCAATCACATTTTTTATTTTTCATTCTGTGGCGGAAACAAGCTTCCATAGTTTTGGGCAAATCAAATGAAAGGAATAAATGTAAAAGTTTTTATCTCAGCTGTTTATGGTTGTTTAATGTTCTCTGCTTGTGTGTGTGTGTGTGTGTGTGTGTGCAGGCTGGAGCTTCAGTATGGGTTCAGCGTATCAGTTCCACAGTTGGCGTGTGTTTGTGGTGGTCTGCGCGCTGCCCTGTGTCTCTGCAGTCGTTGCGCTCACGTTCATGCCGGAGAGTCCACGCTTCTACCTGCAGGTAATGAAAGTCTGCATGATCACATGTGTGCCTAAGCTCTCCTCTCACCTAAGCTAACGCTACGCCTACGTCAGTCGCCAGAACTCGACTCTCTCGTGAACGCGCGGATATCCGTTACTGGAAACTGGTGATTATAGCTTAGAAAGTTGTAATTATGGATATTTTATTACACTTCACTTCAAAAGGCCTTCATAACCCCCTGGTTAATAAACTTTTATGATGGATGGATGCGCTTTTTTGGGCTTCGAAAAAATGTTACCATTCACTCCCGTGATAAAGTTTGGAAGAGCCAGGATATTTTTTAATATAACTCTGATTGTGTTTGGCTGAAAGAAGAACGTCATAGTACACTTAGGATGGCTTGAGGGCGAGTAAATCATTTTTGGGTGAACTATCCCTTTAATACCAGGAAAACAAAGAACATGAAGGGAAGGAACACAGCTGACCAATTTAAAGGGCAAAAGAACTACAAAATAGAAACAGGAAACTAAATCAAACTAAACATAAAAGTCCAAATGAGAAACAACATGTGACAATTGTAGTTTTCATCTCTGAACTATTATTTAAATCTGAGGAAAACAGTCAGGGCTAATGTAGTACAATAGTGTTTGCCTGCAATATATAAACTGTATCATCGCACTCACAGCTCTATATATAAAGTTTGATGTATGTCTAACTTAAAGGAGTAGTTCACTTTTAAAAAAACTTTTGCTGATAATTTACTCACCCCCAAGATGTCCATGTCTTTCTTTCTTCAGTCGAAAAGAAATTAAGGTTTTTGATGAAAACATTCCAGGATTTTCTCCATATAATGGACTTCAGTGGGAACCAAACGGGTCAAGGTCCAAATTAGAGTTTCAGTGCAAACTGCAAACTGTTCAAAGGGCTTTAAACGACACCAGACGATGAATAAGGGTCTTATCAAGCGAAACGCTCAAGTGAAAGTAAATAAAAAAGTTTAAGTTTTATAAGCACAAATGCTCGCCGTGCTCTTGCCGTGCTCGTGACTCTCCTGTTCAAACTCGTTCATCTAAATGAACGAATCTTTTGTCGAGTCATGACTCGAAGGGTCTTTGATAAGACCCTTATTCATCGTCTGGTGCCGTCTGGTTCATCGTTAAAGCCATTTGAAGCTGCTCTGAAACCTTTTGGTTCCCAATGAAGTCCATTATATGGAGAAAAATCCTGGAATGTTTTCATCAAAAACCTTAATTTCTTTTCGACCGAAGAAAGAAAGACATGGACATCTTGGATGACATGGGGGTGAGTAAATTATCAGCAAAAGTTTTTTTTAAAGTGATCTACTCCTTTAATCCACATTACAGTATATTCACGATATGAAGCGATACTACTGTATATAGTGTTATATGTTTATATCGTCACAAAATGTAACTAATTATCGGCCAGCTCTAATCTGCCAAATGTGACTAAAGGCATGAAGATATTATAAATATTAGCATCATGATTTTCTGTAAAGCTGCTTTGAAACAATGTGTCCTGTGAAAAGCGCTGTACAAATAAATGTGACTTGAGGTTGTGTTTTATCTGTGCACACTCTCATCTACAGATGGGAAAACATGACGAGGCGTGGATGGTGCTCAAACAGATTCATGACACTAACATGCGTGCGCGTGGAGAGCCGGAGAAAGTCTTCACTGTGAGTCACACACACTCCCGTCCTCTCTCATACATCAACACACACTCCACCAGCAGTGGGTTAACGAGACCGACCACAGCTAAGCAACTTGACCCTTGACCCCACACACTCAAACCGTTGCACTGGGAACGTCACGTCTCTCTGTCTCCACCTGCAGGTGAACCGGATCAAGATCCCGAAACACCTGGATGAGCTGGTGGAGATGCAGTCGGAGTCGGCAAACCCCGTGCTCAAAGTCTTATTCCGGATCAAGTGTGAACTGCACGGAGTGAGTGAACGAACCCTCAGATCTCCTGTACACACACACACACACACACCATGTGCCATGGGATTCATTAATGCAGACTGTGTTTCTAAGGCAGTTTACACCAGCTCTTAAACGTTTGGGGTCAGAAAGATTTTTAAATGCCTCTGAAAGAGGTCTCTTCTGCTCACCGAGGCTGCGTTTATTTGAGAAATACAGTAAAATATTGAAATTCACTTTAAAATGTAATTCCTGTGTCATTACTCCAGTCTCATGATCATACAGAAATCACTCTAATATGCTGATTTTGTGCTTAGGATATTTTTATATATACTGTATAGGCTGAAATCAACTTAATCTGGATCAACTTTATTGGCCAAGTATGCAAAACATACAAGGAAGGAATTTGTCACGGGTATAAGGTGTCCCACACGTACATGCAATGTATTATAATAGTTGCAGATTCCAAATACAGTGCTTAGCAGACAACACAACAACAGCAAACATTAATCATCTTTGCCTTTGCATTTCTTAACTGTGTGATGAAATTAAATCATTTTATACATAAATCACATATGTTGTGCACTTTAGGCATTACTTGACTGTGTGTGTGTGTGTGTGTGTGTGTGTGTGTGCAGATCTGGCTCACGTTCATGAAGTGCTGGGATTACCCCATCAGGGACAACACTGTGAAGTTGGCCATCGTGTGGTTCTCGCTGTCGTTTGGGTGAGACCGTTTGGCTCTAATATCCACTGTCTGATTGGCCGGCTCGTCCCCTTATTCACGACCCCTGTAGTTACACACATTATCACCCAGCGGAGCCGTGATTATAGTGATCAGTGATAACACAGTGTTTGCATAGCATTTAGAGTACAATATCATCAGATTCTATTCTATTCTATTCTATTCTATTCTATTCTATTCTATTCTATTTGTGTGTCTCAGTCTTGTTCTGCTCCTCTCTGGCACTGTAATGAAGTGTAGTCTCTATAATCACCATGTTTTAAGTAGCTGCCTTGCAGTGACTAGGCCCTGGGGTGGAGCTGCATGAGGGGGACTAGTCTCAGTTTAATTACTGTATTTATTGAAGCTTAAGCCTGGATGGATGGGCTCAGAGACAGAGCTCTGTAGGAGGGCTTATATCCACACTCTTATGCATGTAACAATCCAATTTACTCATGAAATCACACTAAAAACTCCTTTGGCCTGGCTATTCTTGGACATTCTATTCTATTCTATTCTATTCTAAAACCAATAATTCTATTCTAAAACCAATAGCGCCACCCCAGCAAACACAGAACGTTCCCCTAACATTCCTGAATGGTCCCATGAGGTTATTTTTTGGGAACCAAACAAGAACGTTATAGGAACGTTCCATTTAGGTTATATTTAGGTTCCATTTTTATAACATAAGGAGAATGTTCCGGAAACATTCCCTTAACCTTAAGGGAAAATTCTAGGAACGTTCTGGGAACCAAAAACTAATGTTCCCAGAATGTTCCCAGAATCTAAATTTGTTTGCTCTAAAACTCTAACCGCAACTCTATAGTAAGTGCATGTAGTTAATTAATATTACTCAGTACTTATTTGTGTAAATAAATGTAACTACGTCACCTTAAAATTAAGTGTAACCACCTTAATAAAGTCATGTCTTCACTCTGGCACAAACTCAAGCTCTCAGACTACAATACAAAATAAAAGCAGATTCACACACACACACACACACACACACACACACTAATTAAAGAGTGAACAGATGCCTCTATTGCTGCTCGCTGTCAGACTGAAGCCCACCGCTGAGGAGCAGAAATTAATTAACTAAGCACCGGTGTCACCACCTGTGTCACACACACACACACACAGAGTAAACAGCACCTCACCGAGCCCTCAAACGCCACCGCTCTGACCTCATGTGCCGCTGATGACATCACTTCCTGTCCACAGTTTCTACGGTCTGTCTGTCTGGTTCCCTGACGTCATCAAGCACCTTCAGGCGGATGAATACGCTTCCCGCGTGAAGATCCACAACAACGAGAGAACCGAAGATTTCACCTTTAATTTCACGCTGGAGAACCAGATCCATAAAAACGGAGTGTTTATCAACGACAGGTGAGTCTGAGTCTGCGCTCTCATTCACATAATAATCATATTATTCTCATATATGCACTTGTGTTACATTTAATGTATTGATTGAACTGAATATCACCTTCAGAGTTTCTTCCATTCAAAAATAGACACCATTTAGTTTCTGATGGCATTTTTCAGCCTCTACGTGGAAGTCATTTTGCTGTTTATGATAGTACGAGCCTTTTAATAAATGTGGGAAATTTTTGTTGCTTAATGTCAAACCATGACAGTGTTAAAGGTATAGCGGAGGATCTTTCCGAATTTTAGAGAAGACCCGCCCTCTCCAATTAAAAAAAAAAAATGCACATGCACAAACACAACACTCTTGCTCCCGAGAGGGAACGTCTATTACGCCTTGCACAATTATGTTGCAAATTCTAAACTAACTCAAAAATATTCATAAAAAAGACAACATGTCAAATGCCCTTCCGTGTTTTATTTACTTATTATACTGATCGATTGAGTGACCCGAGGACTCAAGACATGATATGTGCAACCCTGTATCACACGAAATACGTTCTGAGGAAACTATTTTGCAAATCGCAATTACGTTACATAGCAACATATAAGCAGTGCTATTACGTTGGTCCTTAACCTAATATCTCTCATTGTTAATACATTATTTTTATACATAGTTGCATATGGAGAAGTAGCTTGTTGCATTTGTGTAATAATAAACACACAAGGTTTTAGAATATTTCAGCGTGATACCATTTACCATTTTGGTCAAAAGGCTACTTTAGACAAATTGAGATGTTCACCGTGTCTATGCGGTGCATGACTCGTGCCAGGGCTAGCATTGTAGCTTGCATTAACTTTTACTAGTCATTTTAAATGGATTTCTCCAAATAGCGTGACAAACTTTACCTGTCTGGTAGAATCTTCGCGACTGCGGCATCAGTGAGAAGCCCAACCTGTGCTTTAAGCGCACGCCAGCGTGTGATATTAACCCAAAATCACTCTGGTCTTGTTTCTATATTCTGTGGCCTTTCTCTTCTTATCATACACTTCGTAAACATGTTTTCTCTTTCGACCCTCTGCCATTTTCAAAGGAATGGCTGAAACCGTAACTCCGACATAATACACCTTAAAGTGAAAACTACATAGGGACGAGCACGTAGCCTACGACGGCCTTACGTAAACATATCACCAGAATGATTGACACTTATGCCGAGTTCAGACTGCATGATTTTAGCCACGATTTTGGCTCGCCGACAGGTTTTGAGAAATCGCCGACAAATGCCCGAAATCACAGGCAAATCGGCGCTCGTTCACGCGAGTGACAATCACGCAGTGTGAATGAACAAAGACGCGAACTGAGAGAATCACCGACGAGTCGCCGACGCCCGTGAGATATTTGGCATGCTAAATATCTGGACCTGTCGGCGATTCAAAATCCTGCTGTGTGAAAAGTGTTTTGACTGAAAACTACATCGGCGATCACCGGCAGCCAGTGAGAGAGCAAGATACAGAGCAGCAGGGAGTTCGGGGAGGAGTTATAGATCACATATCAACATGATATGGCATTGTTTCAACAAAAAAAGCTTCTTCTCGGTCTATCCACAAGTTTCCGAGGGGCGCTCATGTAAAAAATAAAGTGGGTGAAACTTCCGGTGAGGCGGCGGAAGTAGCATTCCAATGGTATTTTGTGTGTTAGTTAGCGAAGAGGCTAGCTGTTTTTCTGAGAATTATGTTACTATTTAAAGACGCAAATCTTTGTGAGAGATGTCGTTACGGAGCTCAGGGACAACATGTGCTGTTTGCGGTTGTATGTATAACCGGACTAAACTAATTCAGTGGCTTAAACTGGATTGTTTTGAACATAAGCTGAAAACGAAATCACAGTGATCCTACCAACGACTGAAGTTTCCATCAACCTCCCAAAAGACAACGAATCATCCTGTGTACATTTGTTTAAAATCTTAATATTCTATAAACTCTATCAGCATGTGTTTGGCTGTTCACTACTGATGTTACACCTAAACTCAGGATCAAAGCCTGTGTTGACAGAATACCAAATGTGCCAGTTAATGTATTCAAGTAGCACATTCATTTATAATTTTGAATAAACTCCAAAGCACAATAACTAAGTGTGTATTTTTTATTTTAATTGTTTGTCAGCTCACACAACTGTCTGTCACCATGCCTTGATGAGTATTGATTATTAATAATGTTATTATAATACTCCCAATCAACTACTGCGGAGGGTAAAGGTATACTGTTATTTCACCCTTTTGAATTTCGTTGAGGTTGTGTTCCCACATCGTTAGCTAGTTTGGATCGCTATAACTTGAATGACTGTCAACTGTTGAATGAACGAGTGTCAAGCATGTCAAGTAGCGCATTGTTTACTTCAAACCGGAAGTCGCGCCCACTTTTGACGCAAGGCCTCATGGGGCGTAGGAAACTTGTGGATTTAGACACAATAAATGGAAGAAAAATTAGTAGAAATTTGGCAGGAGCACTCGTGTCTGTTTCACCAGCTGTACCACAACCGGGTCGAAAAAAAAAGTCTCACGTGAGAACTCCGGTCTTGCACGTGTGGTGTCGCGCGTTGTTTCCTTTTCATATCTCACGCGTGTTTGTTGTGAAGTTTGCGTGCAGCGTGCTAGACAGAGTCTGTCGGCGATTTTTCTAAAGTCATGCAGTGTGAAACCTTCTGTCGCCGATCCATCGTCCAGTGTGAACACAGCAGCGACTGAATGCTGGCCAAGATAGTCATGCAGTGTGAAAAGAGCAGCGACCTGACTACTTTCTAAAATCGTGCAGTCTGAAAGAGCCATTAGGTGGACCAATAGTATAGACTACCCACCCGGAAAAAGAAAATCCTCCGCTATACCTTTAAGTTAACAGCTATAGTTTTAAATTTAAATGTTTTTGTCATTTTTAAAGCTACACTGTGTAAAAGCTACACTTTTAGTTTATTCTTAGCTAAAAACACACAAATATATGTGCTCATTAATGTATATTTACTTCGTTCAAGTAATAAAGTATTCTCGTGAGAGTATAATATGCCATTGAAAATGCATACGGGTAAGGGGTTCTTATGTCAGTCGCCATGTTGCCCCTCCATCTTGAAAGTACAGTACATTAGCCAAAGAGGGACATACCCGTTAATTCAAGCTTCGTCTTTCGCGTTTACGTTTGAGTTAACACTCATGGACGAGGTCGAACTGGAAGCCATGTTAATCTTGGACTACATTGGCCACCGTAGGAGTTAAAACGAAATCGGAATCGAGAGGAACAGAAACTAATATTCACTGGATGGTCATATACCTTTTCACCACTAGATGGGGGTAAAAATCACACAGTGTAGCTTTAATTAGATTTAATTTAAAGTATGTCTATAATTCTTTCATTCAATTCATTAATTTGAGTCATTTTAGTTGAGCGATTTAAGTTGAACTTAAAAATGTGATAAATAGCTCAAATAAAATGTATTTTTCATTTTTATTTTGTTTCATGTAACAAAAATGATTTTATAGGTTTTAGTTTTAGTGAACTATTATCGCCCTGGATTACATGCACATCATGTTTCCGATATGAATTAGAATTTGGCAATTTTCTGTACATTTTTTGGCAGTATTGAGTCATGAAACACTGCAATCCAGCTGCAATATTGTGATTTGCCTGTTTTAATGAGAAATTAGTAGCGTGTAAACTTGTTCGGAAAATCCAATGAGAGGAAGTATATGCAAATGCTCAGTCTGCAGGGAATTGTGGGAACTGTAAGATTGTTTGCCAGGTGTTTTCCTTTGGATTATGCTGGAGCACTGTCTTTAGGAGGATAGTCCTGCTCATTTCGGAATGGCATTTGCTGTAGATGTTGATATGTAAATGTATACGCTCATATGTTAATGAGCTCGTGGTTTTGAATAATGTCATAATCATGAAGATTTCTTGAGGTTTTTGCAGTTTAGTTTTAGTAAATGAAGCTTTTAATGGGAAGTGTTGTGCTGTGGATGTTAGAAATCAAACTCTTATTTCAAAAGAGCAAGAAGAATCCCTTTGATAAAAACGAGAGTTCACTCTGAGAGCTCGTTTTGTGGCGTCTTCGTTCTTCAGATCAAATCTAGAGCTAAACTACATGTGTTTGCAGAAATAGAGCAGATTGTGAGACTTCAGCTGAGGTCAATGTTTGCTTTCTGTGTGTGTGTGTGTGTGATTGTTCTCTGCGGTCTGGTCGCTCCCTCATAAATAACGTCCCAGTGTGTGTGTGCAATGTCTCATCCAGACACAGGGCCAGGAAATTAAAACACCCTTATCTCTCTCCTCTCCTTTTCTCTTTCTGTCCTCTCTCTTTCTTTGTGTTTATTATGACCGTCCACTCCTTCTCTTTCCTGAAGCAGAAGAAGCTTTTATCGTATTGTTGGAGAGTCCAGCTCCTGTGACACACACACATACTCACACGCACACACTCACATACAAACACGAATATGATTTATAATGAGAGAACTCAACAGATGATAGAAACTGAATGGAGACACGTGTGAGTCCATCATTTAACCCTGTGCTCTCTAGAGGAAGCAGCTGAGATGTGAAAGATCACATGACTGATTCTTGATGTGTAATACTTGTTCTCATTATAAGTGAAGGAGTGATGAAGCTGAGTATTGAGCTCTCGTGTGCTTTATTCCAGGTTTATTGGGATGAAGTTTAAGGCGGTGACTTTCATCGACTCCAGCTTTCAGAGCTGTTATTTTGAGGACGTCAGCTCCATCGGGTCCGTCTTCAGAAACTGCACCATCATAGACGGCTTCTTCTATAACACAGGTACCAGAGCGCCCGAATATACGCTTCAGGTCTGACAGGTGATTCAAACAATCATGTTTTAGTGTTTATGTCATTTATCTCAAACATATATAAAAAAAATTTTTATAAAATAAATAAAAGTATAAAAAAATAAAAGTATATTAAATTACTTCAATGTATAGTATTTTATATTAAAATACACACAATTATAGTTTCAATTGTTATTTCAAGTTTTTATATTTTAATTTTAATGTGTTCTAATATTCTGTATGTGTATTTATATTTATTAAATATTCTTATTTTATTTTAATATATTTTTATTAATAAAAAAATAAAACATAAATTATAATTAAATTATAAAAATATACATTTATATTTTTAATGCAATAATAAAAATATTACATTATGTGTGTGTGTGTGTGTGTGTGTGTGTGTGTGTTTGTATATATATATATATATATATATATAATTTTATAAAAATATATAAATTATATGTATATTTAGTAAATATAAATACATATAGAGTATTTAGAACATATTAAAATATAATTTATAAATAATACAAACTATACTTTTATTTTAAATATTGTGTGTGAGTGTGTGTATACTATCTATATATAATGAAAAATGTTCAATATAAATTATAATTAAATTATAAAAATATACATTTATATGTTTAATACAATGATAAAAAATTATTACATTATTTATATATATATATATATATATATATATATATATATAGATAGATATTAGGGCTGTCAGTTAAACACGTTACTAACGGCATTAACGCAAACCCATTTTTTTATCGCACGATTAATGGTCTTTTTGGCCTAGCAAACTTTTTAGCTTTCTTTCACATGCTTTTGCAACAGGACGCGGCATGCGTGCGCTGCGCTATGAAACCCATTCATTTCAATGGCTTGCGCCGCACAAGGACGTTTTGTTGCTTCGTCGACCAAAGCACAAGCGGATCTAGCTAGACCGGAAACAAAACAACAGGCACGCCGCACACACTCGTTTGGGCTTGCGAGCCGGCCAAATAGTTGGTTAACGTTTTGAGTGGATGACGAGCGTGAGACGCCGAAATGGATGCCAATAAGATTCTGAATGGAAAGTTTACTTTTAAAAAGTTGCCAAATGATTCAAGACCAAATGACAAGACCAAATGATCTGCGTGTTTTGTTGTTGTGAACTGAGCTATCATCAAAATATTTGCACAAAGCAAGCCGATCAACTTTTACATGTTGATAAGAGCATTAAAATGAGCAAAAATAATGAGACAAAAAGAAATCAAGAGACATTTAGAATAGATAAAAATGTGCGATTAATCGCAAGTTAACTATGACATTAAGGTGATTAATCACGATTAAATATTTTAATCGTTTGACAGCACTAATAGATATATATAGATATCTGTGTGTGTGTATATTTTATGAAAAATATAAATTATATGTATGTTTAGTAAATATAAATACATATAGAATATTTATAACATTAATATATAAAAGATTTATAAATAATGCAAATTATACTTTTATTTTAAATATTGTGTGTGTGTGTGTGTGTGTGTGTGTGTGTGTGTGTGTGTGTGTGTGTGTGTGTGTGTGTGTGTGTGTGTGTGTGTGTGTGTGTGTGTGTGTTTGAAAGGCTAGAACTTAATTTAACTTAACTTAAAAAAACGGAAACTGCACTCTGATTGGCTGTGCAGTGTGTTTGGATCATAGTACTGTGATCAATGGGGCATGAAACTCAACCCTTGTTCCATTTTAGCAAAGAAAAAAAGAAGAGAAAGGGCTCTTCTGTAGTGGATGTGCGGCGCTCAGAGTGAGTTCTGCAGGGATCAGAGATATCTCACTGCAATCCAACAGAAACCACAGGCTTTGAAGTTCAAATGATTCTAATTTGTATGCATTCGAAGGCAAAAAGACAAGCAGATCTATTAGATGAAAAACAGGATGAACGATAAAAGCAAAGGGCAGTGATTATATAATGAAGACCTGATCAATAAAGGTTCAGTCAATGACATGAATCATCTTTAAATAATTGTAGCAAAGACAGTATAAACATTTCAGGACATGATCAGGTAATGAATCTGTAGAAGTTCTTCACTATCCATAATCCTGAAGATTGATCCACTGGAAGTTACTGTTACCATAGAAACAGGAATTCTGTATCATTTCAAATTAAAATAAAATTTTAAATTGATTGGTTTGGTACAGAATGTTCTGAAAATAATAATGTGGTGAGTTAGTTTGAATTGTGGAGCGTGTGTGTGTGTGTGTGTGTGTGTGTGTGCGAGAGAGAGAGAGAGAGAGAAAGAGAGAGAGAGAGAGAGAGGACGAGCAGACAGCAATTGGGTCATTTCAGGGCCTGGCTGACTCAGGAAAACCCACCTTACTCACACACACACAAACTCAGACCTCAGCAGAACAAACACAGACACCAGAGAGAGAGAGAGAGAAACCTGATGCCTCATGGGAAATTGAGTTCATGTCTGTAATGAAATTAAACGAGTGAAGGCGAGAGATGGAGAAATGCTGCACATGCTCATTCACTAATAGCTTTTCAGAGGTTAAACTCCCTAAAGACACTCCAGTGAGAGAGTGATAGAGTGTGCTTCAAACTGTGACCAGAGGAGGGCACTAAAGTATCTATCTATCTATGTATCTATGTATGTGTCTATGTATGTATCTATGTATCTGTCTATGTATGTATCTATGTATGTGTCTATGTATGTATCTATGTATGTATCTATGTATCTATCTATCTATCTATGTATCTATCTATCTATCTATCTATCTATCTATCTATCTATCTATCTATCTATCTATCTATCCATCCATCCATCCATCCATCCATCCATCCACCCACCCACCCACCCACCCACCCACCCACTCACTCACTCACTCACTCACTCATCTATCTCCCGTCTGTCTCATCCAGATATCGACGACTCAAAATTCATCGACTCCTCTGTGATCAACTCCACGTTTGCGCACAACAAGACCGGCTGTCAGATGACGTTTGATGACGACTACAGCGCGTACTGGGTGTATTTCATCAACTTCCTGGGAACACTGGCCGTGTTGCCTGGCAACATCGTCTCCGCCCTCCTCATGGATAAAGTGGGCCGTTTGAGCATGTTAGGTGATGACATCACCATTGAACTGCAACTTCACCACATTCTAATTTAGATTTTACATTCTAAATTATTAAAAAATTGCTTTGAGAACCTAAAAAAGCGCTATATAAATGTAACAAATTATTATTATTATTCTAAATGTCGTTGTCTGGTGTGTGTGTGTGTGTGTGTGTGTTCAGGTGGCTCGATGGTGTTGTCCGGCATCAGTTGTTTCTTCCTGTGGTTCGGCACCAGTGAGTCCATGATGATCGCGATGCTCTGCCTTTATAACGGACTCAGTATATCAGCCTGGAACTCACTGGACGTGGTGACGGCCGAACTCTATCCCACCGACAGGAGGTACACCGACACACTATCACTAATAAACATGGAGCACAAACATTTATACACATCTCTGAGACTCAAGTCAACTGACAATAATGCATTGACGTCTGTGGAGCGTCAAGATACAGCGAGGGGCGGTTATCATTCACTAAAACTACTACTATTACTATTACAAACTCTACAAATAGTACTACTACTATTACAAACTCTTTTTTTATATATAAATTTACATTTTAGATGAAGAACTTAAGTTGAATGACTAAAAAAAACTGAAAATTTAAGTTGCAATATTACAAAAACTAAACAAAATTACAAAAAATGTACACTAAAGAACTATTTATTACTAATAATAACATATAATAATAGACAAATAGTACTAAATAGATTTGCTACTGTACAGTAATGTTCTTCTGGGTATCGGTTCATTCTAACAATTTAACTAATTAACTAATTTAAAAAAGGACACAGTTTTATTTCAATCATTAAACTGTTGTTATTTTATGTCTTGTTTTTATAGCAAATGTAGAGAAATGCTGCTGTTTCAAAGCAATCATATATTATTATTAACAAAAACAACATCATTTATTTAATTGTATAATTGCAATATGTGTATGACTTACATCTATTATTTATTTATATTTATTATATTGTTAAAGTATAAAGGTTTAGTATAAAAAATACCCTAACTAAAAATATTGCTAGCTCTGCTAATCTTGCTAATACTATTGCTAGTTCTGCTGAAATTGCTAATACTGCTGATATTGCTAGCTCTGCTGATCTTGCTAATACTATTCCTAGCTCTGCTGATATTGCTAATACTGCTGATATTGCTAGCTCTGCTGATATTGCTAATACTATTGCTAGCTCTGCTGATATTGCTAATACTGCTGATATCATAGATATGTATGTAAAGGCTAGATGTGTTACGGCGGAGTTTCCATCGTCATCACCGGCGGCCATCTTGTCACAGACAAGCTGATGTAAGATGAGTGGTCAGCACGAACACAAATACTCTTGTCTCGTGGAAATCTTGACGGATTTACAAACGGTTTGGTTTCTTACAAACGTTATTAACGTGGCTATAATTATCTGGATGATTATTTATTTATACACTTTTTATTCATAAGTATGCAGGGTCATAACTACATCTCTGACGTTTATAACAAAACAAACCGTTTGAAAATCGGTAGAAAATTAAGCAAGTTATGGTCCTTTAAATAGCACATGTACCATTAACACAATGTTACGTGACAAGATGGCCGCCAGGTGCAGACGTCGACCTCCATTGGCCAGCAGCATGGACGACATATCTAGCCTTTATATAGATATCTATGTTTGATATTGCTAGCTCTGCTAATCTTGCTAATGCTGCGGATCTCTCTGGTCTGCAGAGGAACTGGATTCGGCTTCTGTAATGCCATGTGTAAACTGGCCGCCGTCTTGGGGAATGTAATATTTGGTTCGTTGGTGGGAATCACGAAATCGATCCCGATCCTGTTGGCGTCGACTGTGCTGGTCGGCGGAGGCCTGGTGGGTCTGAGACTACCCGACACCCGCTCCAACGTCCTCATGTGACCCTACTACACCTGTGACCTCTGACCCCTGAGCCGCCACGGAAACACGCTCAGGGTGCAGATGGAGCCAGCGGCTGTGATGCGTTTGCTTTCTTTATTAATTCTATTGTTTATTTACTTTTAAACGAATATTAATGAATTTATTTTATTGGTTTAGCTTTTGACTTGCCCAGTTTAGATTAAAACTAGATCATGATGCCTTCGTTGCTGAAATTCAAATGTTATGAAGTGTCAAACCGAAACGTGTTTTAGACTGCGAGTTTGTGAGCTAATCTGAGTTGCAAGAATTATATAAAATTATTTATTTCGAAAATTCAGCAATTTTGTTGTTATTATTTTTTAATTATTTATTATTTTTTAGCTAAACACAAAAAAATCAGGTGATTTTAATATTTTTTTTTATTTTTTAAATCAAAACACTACTTAATTACCTTGAAATGCTCAAACAAGAGTAAAAAGGCCATTTAGAGATGTAGACATTAGCGATAACAGCTTTTATTGGTAGCGTAGGTCCGGGTCTCCGGTGGCCTTTGCAATACGGAGGCAAATCCTCTCCCGTGGCCTCATGGGATAGTAAAGTGTCCATCATACGCACACTTCAGAACGGGAAGTAGTAGATCATCCGGGTTCTTTTTGCCCAGTCTAATTCAGACAAACTTCTTTCGTCACATACTGTTTTTCTCCTACTATATAGTAGGGAAGTATGCGATTTCGGATGCAGCCATTGTTTTAACGAGTTAGTTGTTGAATCATTCAGCCAAACGATTTGTTCAAAACGGCTGATTCGTTCAGGGACAAAGCAGAAACGAGTGAGTCAATCATTAGAACGACTCGTTTAAAAAACGCAGATTCATTCAGAATCTGTTTCTCGTGCTTTGGCTCCACTGTTTGGAACAATAGACAATTGTGTGTCTAAAATGTAAGTCACCTAATTAACTTATTATTGATAGAGTTGTTCAGTAAAATCAATATCACATTTGCAAACGAGCTGATATTCGGTAAAACAGCACTGTCAAACGATTAATCGCGATTAATCGCATCCAAAGAAAAGTTTGTGTTTACATAATTACTCTAAAAAATGCTGGGTTGTTTTAACCCAATTTTGGGTAAAATATGGACAAACCCAGCCATTGGGTAAAAAATATACTGTAACCCAATGGCTGGGTTTGTCCATGTTTTACCCAAAATTGGGTTAAAACAACCCAGCATTTTTTAGAGTGATATATGTGGGTGCTAGGGTTGGGTATCGTTTGAATTTGAACGATTCTGATTCCGATTCCTTGTTTCGATTCCGGTTCCTAACAATTCTCGATTCCGATTCTTTTAAGAGGCAGGGTCAAAAAAGTTTAGCTAACCTTGCTAACCAACGGCCTTTCTGAAGGAAATACTCCTTCTGTAAAAATACTCCTTTTGTCACAAATTTTGCATTTTGCCGAGATTTCGTTATTTTTAGAAAAGTGAAGCCACACTTTGGATCGCCGACGTAAGGTACTCATGTTTGACTCGCGTGGTTATGCCAACACTTCCGGTAGACGCTTCTTCGTTGGTGTTGTTCCGCTCGGCGGACTGTGAATATCGAAACTAGGAATCGAAATTTTACTTTTGAACGATTCCGGGAAAAACAAAAAGTTAGTCTCGGTTCCAATCGATACTCGATTCTCGATACCCAACCCTAGTGGGTGCACTGTGTATAATTATTTTGTATATATAAAAATACACACACATGCATGTATATTTAAGAAAAAAATATTATTTATATATAAAATATTTATATTTCTAATATAAATTATATATAAATCTATGTACAATATATAAATGAAAATATTTCTTAAATATATACAAGCATGTGTGTGTATTTATATATACACTGTATATAATAATTATACACAGTGCACCCACATATATTATGTAAACACAAACTTTTATTTTGGATGCGATTAATCGCGATTAATCGTTTGACAGCCCAACTTATAAGTATAAAAAACAGGAAATTAGGAGACTTTTTTGCACCATTTCTTGTTTTTTGGAAGCATTTTTATTAATTTTGGTGGCATTTCTGCCCCAAGCCCCTGTTCATTTCAGACCGTGGCGTGATGGAGGAGTTTATTTCCAGCTCAAGCGGACTGAGACCCCTCCTGTTGCGATGCCAGTTTCAAGTGAAACGCCAGAAACATTGCAAAAGACGGTACTGCATTTCTTAAACAAGACGATAGCGATTATCCAGTTTGCATTTTCTGCTTTTTTATAATAATTTAGCTAGCGGAAGAACTCGCCTCGACTTCATTCTTGCCTTCGTGAACTTTGTCGTCGATGTAGCTGAAACGGTCTTCATTTGTGTCTCTCTCTTGTTGGTTTAAGGGTTAAAGGCGTCTTGATAACCCTAGTCTAGCTGCTACGCTTCCATGTGCGAACTCTTCTTCTGAAAACTGAATGGCCTTTGCTTCCTCTCCGTGCCTCCTTCCTCTTAAATCCCTCCGGTCGGCTTCTCGTAGGTGTAGCGACCCATCGTACAGCAGAACCGAGTGCGTTTCGAATGCTCTACTGCTTGAATAGGTAAAAAAAAAAAAAGTGGTGTTTCGCCATTTCATCACACTCCACTGGAAATTTCACACATGCAATTGTGCAATATGAGTAGACGTGATACGGCCGCATCATAGAAAATAAAATAATAAAAGCCATTCAGCCTGGTCTGATCTCTTCTGCTGCTGTCTACATGCACTGAAGTACACTAAACAGCAGAAACAAACTACACAAGTCAACGCTGAGACCTTTCAGATGGAGAACTAGAGTGGAAGTTTGTTTCTGGCCTAATTTAATGATATTTTGTCGTGTGTATGTCGGGAAAGTTTAGACAAACACTTGTTTTGAACTTTGACTACGTTTGCTGTACACGTCTAAATGTTGTAAAGTGTTGCCTGTTGAGTTAAAACATTATTTTTTCATGGTCAGATGTGTATGCAAACGTCTCCTCATGTGTATGTGTAGATATCTTGTATTTACTGACATTCATTTCTGTCTATAGGTGTTTATTTGGGCTGGTTGTGTGATTTTTGGGGTGTTATTTGAGCTAACAAGTGTAGTTTTGCAGGTGTTCTGAACAAATTCGGTTTGTGAGAGGAATGAATTCAATATAAAGTTGAACTTGGATGTTTTTTATATTCTTTTCTGAACAAATTCAAGTGGCCTATCTGAAAAATTCCACACAAACAACTGAAACATGGTATCTTGTTAATAAATACACCCGTGCATGTGCATATTGAGATTTGTGTTGCGGTGATTTGTCTGTCGTGCTTTCGCCATGAGTTTATTTCTCAGTTTGAAAGACGAATGTATCATTTATTGTGAGCGTGTGATGTTGTTCTGAAATGGGTTTTGATTGGCTGTGGATCTGGCATGCCAATGACACGTCTGCCGTCACTGCTGGCCAGATTTCTCTGATATATCTGATTTTATTTTGAAAAGAGAGACAAAAGTGCCATGTACAGTGTGAACAGAACTGAAGTGGATCCAGATGTACTGATATTAAAGAGTTTCATTATAAGACTAAAGAGTGTCTGCTTATTTTTTTCCTTTTTCCCAATTTCATTTTTTGTGGAATAAAAGTTGTTACATCCTTCATTCTGTCTCAGAGTGGGATAAAAAGTGTAATATATCATAAAATATCAAATATTCTGTATGAACTGATACTTTGAATGGAGAATAAACTTGGTCCATTGGTTTAACCTAATTTTTTTAAGCGACAAGAGTGATTTGTTTGCGAAAAAAAAAATCACAACATTGTCCTCCAACACAAGTTAACGCAACAACTGCTCTTTCCTCAACACAACACACATGCCTTGTGGTGCTCTCATAAACTTGTGTAGTTAATTTAGTTTTTTTATTTGTATTTATTTATTTATTTATTTATTTATTTTTGCACATTACAAATAATAATGCCAAAGGACTCATGTTGCTTCATACAACTTAGTGCATGTATTACTTTTATGTCTTTACTACCTATATAGGTCTTGAAAGTGGTAGTTGCATAGACTGTCAATGGAGGGTCAAAAATCTCTCAGATTTAATAAAAGATATCTTCATTTGTGTTCTGAAGATGAATGAAATTCTTACAGGTTTGTAAAGACATGAGGATGAGTAATTTTTGGGTGAATCATCCCCCTAACGGCAGTATGAACTGACGGCGATATGGACTTTTAATCAACTAATTCATCCTAATGAACTATTTTTACTGTTGCCAGGGCCACTATGTAGTTTTGATGTACGAATGTGAGTAAGTTAAAGAGGGGAAAACAGATATGCGGTGGATATTTGGTAACCAAATTTTGGTTATGCTCATCTTGCTCTTTCCTTCGAAGGCATCTTGAGGAAAACAGCTCTAACGAAGCACTACAAAAGACCTGAACCGGAAACAATGCAATCCGCTCCATTATAGCCAGAGCCTTATTTAAAACCTGTTTGAATCATAGACATGAAAAGAAAGGTTTGAATAATTGATTAAAAACAAATGAATGTCAAAATTGATATTATTGTGACCTCTAGTGTCGAACATGGGTGCATTAAAATGATCTTGTGGTAATATAAATATTAATATTAATAATATAGCCTAATATATATGATGTTGTTGTTGTCGTCGTTGTAAGGCTACGAATTATGACTAATTATTATAAATAATAATTGTTGTATTATTATATGTTTTAATATTAAAATTAAATCGTGTAATAATAGTAATATAATACCTTAAAACTGGTTAGGATAACTTATCATATTTTTACCTGTTAGACGCTTCGACACTAGATGGCGCACGAGCTCCAAACGCCTCGTATTGTGTCAGTACGACACACAGGTAAACTCCTCTCAGGTCCAGAACTTTTATTGCACCAGGACTGTGTGTGTGTTTGTTCTTGAAATGTGGTGTTTGATTCGGGAATTACATGCAGCTTTGAATCTGTTTGTGACTGACTCGAGGACAGTTTAATCCTGCAGAAATGCTCGAGTGTAACTAGACACTCTGTCCCTGTCTCTGTTTTCACGCTCACTGTCTTTGAGTTTATCCCTATGGTTTATCCCCGCTTAAAAACATTTCACATCATCCTTAATGTGCAATAGCCTATCATTATTATTACTATTAAAATATTACATTAAACAAAACCATACATTTTATTTAATAAAATAAATAACATGCAATAAAATAGCAATTATTAATATATCAATTTCAATCAGAGTTCTATCTGCTGTTTATATATATATATATATATATATATATATATATATATATATATATATATATATATAAAAACTATATATTTAAAAAAAAACATTAATACTTCTGAACCATTCTACTCAGTTCGGGATAAGCTTTCGAAAGGCTTGACATTGTGAGTGCTGTTATAGTGTAAAACATGGCTTATACGAGATCATCCGAACTGCAGCTGCAATGGAAAGGAGTGAGGGTGTTTAATATTTTGCACGCACACTATCTGCTGCTGAACAGCTGTTTCAAATCATAGCTATATGAACTGACCAATCAGCAGGACTGCAACTATCTGCTTTGTAATGTTTAAAATGATTGCATTCTGTGTACGAGATGAACTGTACACTAAAGTCATGTGCCAGGAAAGTCATATTTGCCTAATCATACAGTATGCACACTGATAAGGATTATTGCTTTTACTGCTCTGGGAAACAGCAGGATATTCAAAATGTCACATTAGAATGGCACAATTTGCATTATGAATACAAAGTGAAATGACAAATTGCACATATAAAAAAAAAACACTATGTAAGATACAAATGTTTAATTCTTCAAATTCCCACCATCGATGGCAGAGTTTCTGTATATCAAACTAGTATTCATACAGCCAGGCCATGAACTCAGATCAGATCTCTACTCCCTCCTGTAATTACACTTGTGGGAGAAGAGGAAGCAAAACAACACATCTGTGCAATTATCCGTCATATCAGCGTCCATGGAGAACGATCCCGGGGGTTAAGCCACCAGCAGCTGCTGCATTCAGGAATAACAGAGGGAACCTGCTGCTGCTTCAGTTTCAGGAAGCTTTGTAGCATTAAACTGGTCAAATGGTTTTTCAGTGCAGGAATGCCGCAGTTTACTGGTTAATATTACAACATGCATAGTCTCCATCAGCGGGGAAAATCCCTGGCAACCACCTAGATCACCCTAACAACCATAAAGCAAATCACTGGCAACCACCTAGATCACCCTAACAACCATATTGCTAATCCCTGGCAACCACCTAGATCACCCTAACAACCATATAGCATATCCCTGGCAACCACCTAGATCACCCTAACAACCATATAGCAAATCCCTGGCAATCACCTAGATCACCCTATCAACCACAGAGCAAATCCCTTGCAACCTCGCTGCAAGCAACTACATACCAATGCCCTGTCAAACCCCCAGGACACCCTAGCAACCACATAGCAACTCCCTGCCCTAGCAAATGCAACTCCTTGGCAACCACCTAAACTAAAAATTCAACACATAGCAACTACATAGATCACCCTAACGACCATATAGCAAATCCCTGGCAACCACCTGTCAACCTCCCTGCCCTAGCGACAATCCAAGTAACTACATAGCAACGCCCTGCCAATCACATAGAGCACTAGCAACCACATAGCAACTCCCTGACATTAACCCAGATCATAGTAACTCCATACCCTAACAACTGTATGGTATCTTCTTGGCAACCACCCAGAACACCATAGCAACCACATAGCAACTCTCTGCCCAAGCAAATGCATAGCAACTCCCTGGCAACCACCTAGACTAAAAATTCAAACACATAGCAACTACGTACATAGATCACCCTAACGACCATATAGCAAATCCCTGGCAACCACCTGTCAACCTCCCTGCCCTAGCAACCACATAGCAACTCCCTGGCAACCACCCAGACAATCCTAGTAACTACATAGCAACGCCCTGCCAATCACACAGAGCACTATAGCAACCACATAGCAACTCCCTGACATTAACCCAGAACATAGCAACTCCATAGCCTAACAACTGTATGGTATCTTCTTGGCAACCCCCCAGAACACCCTAGCAACCACATAGCAACTCCCTGCCCAAGCAAATGCATAGCAACTTCCTGGCAACCACCTAGACAAAAAATTCAAACACATAGCAACTACATAGATCACCCTAACGACCATATAGCAAATCCCTGGCAACCACCTGTCAACTTCTCTGCCCTAGAAACCACATAGCAACTCCCTGGCAACCACCCAGACAATGCTAGTAACTACATAGCAACACCCTGCCAATCACACAGAGCACTATAGCAACCACATAGCAACTCCCTGACATCAACTCAGAACATAGCAACTCCCTGCCCAAGCAAATGCATAGCAACTCCCTGGCAACCACATAGATTAAAAATTCAAACACATTGGAACTACATAGATCACCCTAACGACCATATAGCAAATCCCTGGCAACCACCTGTCAACCTTCCTGCCCTAGCAACCACATAGCAACTTCCTGACATCAACCCAGAACACCCTAGCAACACCATAGCAGCCTCCTACAGCATACCCTAGCAACCACGTACACAGTATCAACACTTTTGGCAATCACCTAAAACACCCTAGCAACCATAAGGAAACACTGTGGTAACCTCCTAGACAAGCACAGCTCACATTTTCTTCAGAAACTGTTTAGTTGACATTATAGGATTCCTGTTCTGTGTACTTCAGTTCTAGACCTTATGTAGCCCCGCCCCTTTTCAACGCTGCGCTCGTTGTCTTTTGACTTCCGGTCTGTATTCTCACAGCGATCTTGCATAGGTGAGAATGAACTGCTCGTAAAAAATTTCCTGGTCGACATTTGTTAAGACATCTGCTTTACAATGCTTATGATAAACATTACAATGCTCATGATAACTTTTGTTAACGCCACAATATGTAAATCCATTCACCAGCTAATTACTTCTCGGCAGCGATGCCATAGTAGAGATATACAGAGCGACCGCAAAAACGGACGTTCAAAGACAATATTCTAAAGGTGACGGCGCCAACGTTTCTCTGCTGCACAAGGTCTGTATGCAGCCAGATCTGATCAAATATTGTCCCTCTTACTCAGAGATGCCTCGCATTCCCAGGCCTTACAGGTGTCTCTGACATACTGAACTCAGCTCATACATGTTTACGCGCATACTTCACGTGCGCAGCGTTACACGCAGCACTCAGAGCGTGGCGTACAGGGTCACACGCAACAGAGCGATTCGCTGCACGTTTGCTACTGTTATCTGTGTAAGGAGTGTCTTTACATCTATTCTTTTAAAATTCCTCCAGTTCGGGAGATAACAGATTGTCGATAAAGCAGTTTAAAGGGTCATTCTGTGAAAAGAATACGTAAAAACAGATGGAAACTGTTTGCACGGTTCATCAAAGTTAAATATTCAGAGCCGCTGGCCTGAAACAATGAAACAATGCGCTCAAGCAACTTTATTGACTATATTCCTATTTCAAAAATAATGTGAACAATGAAAAAAAATGCAGTTTATTTCTGTGGTTGTTTTGCCTGGTAATGAAAGACAACACTTGCTCTGTCCTCCACACTCCTGTTTTGATTCACTCCTCCATGAGCTGAAAATGTCACATAACCTTTGACCTTTTGACAAGGGGCCTTTCATTTCTTTCTTGCAGCTTGCTAACGGCGAAAGAAATGTTTCTTTTTTCCGCTTTTTATTTCTTATAAGCATCCACTGTGATGTCAAGGTCCATAATTTCAGACACAGAGCCCATAAACGGAGAAACTGTCCAGGATTAAATCAAATCTAGGTTCCAGTGTAACACTTATCTTCACATACTGAGCTTATGTAACACTATGACCATCACTGTTCAGCCAAAGACAACACTTTTAAATGCTTGTTACGTAAACGCAATGACTATAGGTGCAATAACTCTGTGGCCTGGTTTCACAGACAGAACTTAGATAAAGCCACGATTAGGATTAGTTCAATTACAACATTTGAGTAGCTTTTATAAACTCAGTAGCTTAGAAAAAAAAAACTACTGTTTTGAGGCTGTGTCTGAAATCGCCCCCTATACCCTTAAATAGGGAGTTATTTGAGGCGACAGCCATTTGTAGTGGTGTACGAAACCATGGTGGACGTTCTAGAATGAACTCATTAAATCCCATAATGCACTCTTCCGGCGTACTCAGTGTCCAAATTCACTCTCTCTTTTTTATCTATTCCAACAAGGGGACTATATTAGTGGAGTGTAGGGATTAGTGAATGAGGGTATGGGGGGAGATTTCAAACACACACAAGTCATTGAATCATTCACTAAACCAAGTCGTTAAAAAAAAACACTGATTAATTTATTAAAAAAACAAAAAACAAATGAGTTGCCGAGTTTGAAATCATCCACTATACACTCATTCACTATTCTCAACATTACTCCTTTTATCCACACGGGATTTCATTTGGCACAACCGTCACAGTGCATTATGGGTGTTCCCTAGCCACTGAGCGTTCATAGGTTGTACTCGTCATTGCGGTGCATTGTGGGATTGAAAAAGTACACTCGATAATGTCACCACAAATGGCTTAACACTACCACAAATGTCTGTTCCCTCAAATAGTGCCCTATTTAAGGGTATAGGGGGGCAATTTCAGACATAGCCACTGCCATTATGAACGAGTCATTGAATCATTCACTCAATCGAGAACACTGAATCATTCATGAGCGAAACACCACTACTGAAGAGTAATGTTCGGTTTGATCATCCATCTACTTCTCCGAAACTGCCCAAGCTGTTGTTGTAAGTTCTAACATTGCATATTTTATTTACCGCATGTAACAATTTTCTCTAACAGTTAAAAGTATTTTATATGATTTTTTGATATAGCATCAAGAATTAAGGTTTACATATGTATTATTTTTTGCTATATCACATTAAACCCTCAAACCATATTCACTTTATAGCCCTTAATCCTGTAATTGTGGACAAATGTGGACTCAGTTGTGATCCTAATTTTTATTTATTATAAATGTTATATCACTGTCTTCGATAAAGTTTTGTCTATCCATTTATGGTGTTTTTTTTTATTTTGGGGGTATTTTTGAATTTATTTACTTCAAAAAGTACCATATTTTCTATGTAAATTATTTTTATGTATGTACTATGTAGTAAATTACTATGTAGCTTTTATTTTTAATTTTTTTTAAATACATTAAAATATCATTCCAATAAGTTCTTAGAGCTAAAACCTAAAGATGAAGTGACTTTGCTGTCACCTGGTGTCTTATTTTGGCTTATTTTAGAATGCTCTAAATTACAGTTTTTCCCATTCATTTCTATGGGTGCCCATTTTTGACCCAAATACAACATTAAGGAGTTTTTTTTTTCACCCACTTAACATTGTAGAATTGAGTCAAAAAAAAAATAAGTGTGTGTTCAGGAGGCAAACTTAGGAAAAGTAGACAAAGTACCGCAAAGACAAAGTAAAGTGTCCTGTACCGCTCAGATCAAGGGAAGTATTTTTTTTTTAAATAAATCAAAACTAATTTGCCCACATTTGTCCAGAATATGGTTTTAGGGTAAAACGATTTGTTGTATAATTTAGTAATTTAGTTTTTCTAAAAAAAAATAAATAAATAAATAAGTAATAATAATAAAACATTTATCAAATAAAATTGAAAAACAATAAAAAGTATATTAACAAAACCAACTTGTTGGTCGTCTGAGGATAGTTGATCTCTCTCTCTCTCTCTCTCTCTCTCTCTCTCTCTCTCTCTCTCTCTCTCTCTCTCTCTCTCTCTCTCTCTCTCTCTCTCTCACACACACACACACACACGAACACAAACACAAACATTACTGAGAGGGAGAAGCGCGTCAGGTCACGGCATCAGCTCTCACAAACTCTTTAAACTTTAAACGTTTAACCCGCGCGCGGAGGACCGGAACCCTTCGTTCTTCACGCGCCCGGGTGAGTGTCTGTACGGGATTCAGTCGCAGTGTGTGTGTATGTGTGTGTTCAGGTTTGGAGGATTGTTGTTCTCCGGTTTCTATGGACTCTGGTCTCGAGAGGGTTTAGGACTTTGTGCTGCACTTGTTCCTCCGCGGCTGGATCATTTACAGCAGGTTTCTTCCTCCTCTATACGACAAAACACTTCAGTTTCACCGTATATCGCTGTTTGTTCGCGTTTAGTGGCGGGTTAGTTTAGTGTTTCTTTGTATTTGGTTCAGAAACAACCGAACAAAAGGAAAGTATTTGCTCTTTTTAAAATATCGCTCATTGGCTGACAGCGACTCTGTAACGTTAGACCTCTGTCGCTCCCTTTTAATTGTTTGTTGAAGTTAATTCAAACTGGGTTAACCTGCACGCTTACTACTATGTAGTTTAGTTGTGTGTGTGTTTTTTTTTTTGTTAGTCTAGCATTTAAGGGTCATGTGGAGGTCTGCAATTAAACTCGCATAAATTATCCCAGACTTTTTATCTAAACAACAAAAGAGTCTTCTAGCTCAAATGAGACCACAACAGATTTTTTTTCTTTGTGCTTTTTTTTAGTTGAGAACTAGTCAGGTTGTTCAAGTTGTACAATCTTCCTATGTAAGGCATATGTATCTGATGACGACATGAGCATCATCATTTTGAACATCAAAATTTAGGTTAAAGTTTATATAAATGCTGTATGCATAGCATAGAAATGAAAGTTACAAGTAGTAAAATTTTACATGCAGTCTCTCAGTTAATGATTCTAGTTTATAACAGCCCAAAGGCTGTCTAAAATAGAAGCAAGGTAAAAGTGTCTGGTAAGTGGAAGGATATAGCCTGACGTGAATTGTTGGCTGTCAGCGGAGGGTTATCATTAAATGCCTTTGTGTCCATGACCTCTTGACCCCTTACGCCTAAGAACTGACCCTTGAAATCATAGATTTTATTCTCTGCTTGAGGGACTGCTGTAAAACGTGTTGAAATTGAATAAACAAAAGCAAATGATAATGTTATTAAAAAGTATTCTTAATGCTAGGATCAGGCGAAGCTTTGTTGATTTGTTTTCCCATCAATATACAGTTGGGCTATGTTCAGAATAGCATACGTTATTACTTGTACTTGTGTTTTTGCATTTTACATTTATTAATTTAGTAGTATTTATTCAGTATGCATGTGATACAGATCACCTAGCGCATGTGATTGGATTATTTGACAGAATCATACATTCTGTTGGATATAAAAGTAACTTTAGCTGCATACATATAGTATATACTCACATATGGCAATGTTAGCTGATATATCGCAAGATCACAACTGTTTGTTTGCAACTCAATCACAAAATGTAACTATATTGTTGCTCCCACCTCATATCTGCTAAATGCAACTATATGAAAATATTAATATTAACAGGAACAACATTAGGATTTTCTAAAGCTGCTTTGAAACAATGTCATGATGAGGTCATGTGTCAACAATGTAGCATACTATTATTTGAAATGCCTGTGTGCCGTTTCACATACTACTTTTTAAAAATAGTAGGCCATACACAGTGCAGTAAGCTAGTATTTTAATATAGCCTTGATCTTTATGTGTGCTGTAATAATTAGAGCAGATGCCATTACTCACCGATGGGTTCAATGATGTTAAATTAGTCCCTCGGGACGTTTTTAATGAGGAAATGATCTTATGAGTGGGTCATATGCCATATGTTAATCTAGACATGGATTATGTCGATAGTCCAGCCAGACAATGACCCGCCTTCATGGGTGAACACGATAGAATCATGTAACCCAGATGAGTTGGCGCCGGGTCAGACCGGTACCCAATATCCCTGTGAACAAACACCAGTGGCCCGTCAATACACAACCGGCCTTTCAGAACAAAACCTAGGAGATTCAGACCTATTTACTGACTGATTTACAACTTCAATCGTCATTTTAAAGGGATAGTTCACCTTTTCAACGTTGAATTTCAATGATGAATTTTCATTTTTTGGGTGAACGGACTCTTTAATGATTTGAATTAGGACAGATAGATTCATTCTGAAGTAAAAATCAGTGTAGCAATTGACCACCGTTAGATAGTAGGGGTGTAACAATATATCGTTCCACAAACAATATATCGCAATACAAAAGTGCAACAATATGTATTGTGGATAGTCCCCCCAATACTGTGTGAGAAAATATTCAACTTTTCAGAGTTTTAGTGTCAGTACTACATTAAACTACTATACATAATGTTGAATATAATGTATAGTAATGCAATGGGGGAATATTTGTGGGTCCTGATAATGCGACCTGATCCAAACCCATCGTTGCCCTAACCGCCGGTCTCCGACCCTGTTTCAATGATCCGTCCACATTGTGGATGCTGAAAAAGACTCGTCCACGGCACATAATGTTCCTTCACTCTAAGAAACCGCACAAAAGTGCCACTCTTGAGTTTGTGAGCCGAACACAGCCGTGCTTTGTGTCCCTCTGCCAACATCCCTCCATCTCCCAGAGGAGTGTGGAGAGAGGGATCTGGACTGATAGGAGGACGCCCTTATTCTGTTACCTTTCTGGATGCTAATTACCCCTCTAATCTGACCACAGGCTAGTTTATGTTGCCCCCGACACCTGCACAGGTCTCAGAGCAGTCACAGGGTTTCTTCAGATAGCTGCTGTTTGCAGTTCTCTTCTTGAAAACACACAGTGATAAGCAATGCTGAGTAATCGATAACAGGTCTGAATAACAATGAGGCCAGTGAGAGCGTAATGGTCTAGTCGAGAGGCCAATATTGTGTTTTCACTTATCTTACTTTAATTGCATTGCACATGCATTTCTATGCAAAATTAAATAATTAGTTTTATATAATTTATTGAGTGTTGTAGTGGGGAGCATTGTTTATATACTATTGTTAATATTTTTAATTAGCTTCTATTTTTCTATTTTCAGATTTCAAATTTAATGCGTAATTTTATGTGCTTTTGTCATTTTATTTGTTTTAGAGATGTAAAATATATCTGCCCACCATATCGGTGTTGGCCGATATATGATCAGCTTTAATGTTATCGTTATCGGTCCGATAAGAGAATTTGTCCAATATATTAAAGCTGATAAATAATGTAATATTTCCTTCAGCTGAGACACTTAAGATGCACTTTTTTTTAATAAAAAAATTATATAAAAATTTGGATTTAGAGTTAAAAGCCAATATGGTTATCAGCTTTCAAATAGAAAAAGTTATTGGTATCGGACAATTTTTTTATATTGGCGCATCCCTAAAAAAATAATTATTTATTTCAGCTTCAGTGATGTTTTAGTACTTTAACTTGGACTTATTATTTCAGTTATCTGCCAAGATAACATTTCTCATTTTTTGTTCAAAAATATTTTCAAGTATGGTTGTGCATGGATATCATGAAGTTACACTTCTGTACATAACTTAGAGCTGTTATTGCTAAATGTAAGTTCACTGTAAAATAAAAGGTTGTGTTTAAAGAAAAAAAAACTGCCAGCTGTGGTTGCCAAAATAATTCTGTAAAAATAAATGTAAACAGTTATAGAACAACATGTAGATTTTACAGTTAAAAACTGTAATTTACACAATACACACACACACAAAACACCCAAAAAACATTTTAAATTGGTAAATGCACCAGCATATGTACAACTGATAAAAAAAACTAAGAAGAAACACTTAGAAACACAAATAAATATACTATTAAAGATCATCAAATGTGAATTACCACAGAGGCAACTCGGTATATGTTTTTTTACATTAAATTATTAGATGATTGTCTTTATACTTCTTTTTTTTTAGATTTGATAGTATTTTACTGAAAAATTACACTATATGAATGGTTGGATCTATTTTAGTGCTAAATAAATGTTTTCTGTGTGAACATATATTAAAATGTAATTTATTCCAGTCTTCAGTAACATGATCCTTCAGAGATCATTCTAATATGCTGAACATTTTTTCTAATTGTCAATGTTGAACACTTGTGCATCATGTTTTTGTGGAATCCAAGAGACATGATTTTTAGATGAATTATAGAAAGTTCAAAAGAACACAATTTGTTTGAAATAGAATCTTTTTTGACATTATTTACTGTCATTGTCAAACGTGTCTTTAACCAAGAAGGCCATGAGCTAATCAGTCATTTGATGAAACATTATAAAGACAATTCTTCTTTCATAACAACATGCATTAATGAATCATTCAACAGTGAAACCAGAAACAAAAGTAAATGGGGTAAATTTGGATTTCAAGTTGACTTCATGGAGAGTTTGTGTCGGGTCACAAGACTCATGTGGGATGGTCATTTTTAATCTGGGATAACTAAAACAGGCTCATTCCAGAGATAATCGATTTATTGGCCGATGGGAAGGCCATCCTGCTGTTTCCAAGCGTCTCCCTGCTGAATGGATTCATTGTGTCGGATTGACTTGATTTCTCTTGCGTGCCACGAGTTATCGGACACGGATGTCGCTTTAGACTGCTAACGCCGGCAAAAAAGCAAATTATTTCTTGGGAACCGATAATGATTAATCCCTAGTATTTGCATTTACAGCAGTGTTCTCAATTTTATTAATGTTTCTATTAAATGCAAATGTTTTCTGGGTGGTTTAGTTTTCTGGGTGGTTTAGGGAGTGAAACAAGAATTTACCGAGATTAAATATTTCTCAGGGAGTGTTTGAAAAGAAACACAGTTATGTGGAGGAGAGAGAGCTGGCAACGCTTGTGAAAATGATATTGTGTTCAATCAAGACTACATCCCTTTCGCATTTTACTTTTCTCCCCGAAGCCAGTCAAGGTCTCTTGCTCCAAAACAGTCGTAATTTAGTTTAACATGATCATTTTCCGCCCTCTCTCTGACCTTCTCAACTTGCAAACTCTATTCTAGCTCTGTCTGAATAGTGAATGGCATTGACATTGTGATCATGCACCGTGATTGTGAATTTGCATAAATGCAGTTAAGACTTTAAAACTTTGGTGGAGGGAAAATATTCCGGAAATAATGTAAAGGCTCTTCCTTAAATAAAGCTCAAAACACTTTTTTGAAGCTTAATCGAGTACTTTTACAAGGAAATACTATTCTAAGTTTCTACCTCAAAAGTTCATGTTTCATTCAACAAGTTACTTGCCATTTGTAATTATTCTTGAAATTTACCTGCAATTTGATATTGTAAATGGTTTCAAAGTAAATACTAAATACAAAATACTGGAGTTGTTAAAGGTACTTTTATAGTTTCTATTATTTTTTGTGCTTTTAGGAGTTTTACAGCACCAGAATGAGCTTTGAATTGTGAAATGTTAGAGTACGTGTACAAACTACAAAGTTGATTAAACTCCTGTTTTTCATCATATGATATCAAATTGGCTTGAATGCTTTGGCAGGATCTGTATCTGTGCTTCTGTTTTATGGGAATCCTGTGACTCTCTGATGGGGTGATGTTGTGACCGTAAAACACACACTCAAATACTGATGGAGTACAACAACATCTACCCTTGACTCAGGCTGTTCGGGGTTTATTGTGTTCTTTTGTGTTACATTGTAACATTATCCAGTGTTTTAGAATGTTCTAAATGTGCATTATGTTGATATCCTATATTTTTACAATGAAACTTACGACAAACATGTCTTCTTATATCCTCAGTATACCGAGCTGCATCGAACACACTTTCCTTGAACCCATTGTGCGAGTTCACTTTAATACCGCGTCCTTTATATACATGTTGCAGCTGATTGGACTGCAGTTCGGATACACCCACCAAACAAGAGAAAATGTATCTCAAACCCCATTGCACGCCGTTTCCAGAAAACATGACGTTCAACCCGGAAACCGTATAGCAAAACGTTGCGGACCGTTTTGAACTCTAACGTGTCCCTGTTGTGATTGGTGTACTCTGCTCTGATTGGTCAGATGGACCAGTCTGTTGTGATTGGTCTACTCTGCTCTGATTGGTCAGATGGACCAGTCTCTTGTGATTGGTCTACTCTGCTCTGATTGGTCAGATGAACCAGTCTGTTGTGATTGGTCTACTCTGCTCTGATTGGTCAGATGGCCCAGTCTGTTGTAGTTGGTCAGATGCCCAGTCTGTTGTGATTGGTCTACTCTGCTCTGATTGGTCAGATGGCCCAGTCTGTTGTAGTTGGTCAGATGCCCAGTCTGTTGTGATTGGTCTACTCTGCTCTGATTGGTCAGATGGACCAGTCTGTTATGATTGGTCTACTCTGCTCTGATTGGTCAGATGGACCAGTCTGTTGTGATTGGTCTACTCTGCTCTGATTGGTCAGATGGACCAGTCTGTTGTGATTGGTCTACTCTGCTCTGATTGGTCAGATGGACCAGTCTGTTGTGATTGGTCTACTCTGCTCTGATTGGTCAGATGGCCCAGTCTGTTGTAGTTGGTCAGATGCCCAGTCTGTTGTGATTGGTCTACTCTGCTCTGATTGGTCAGATGGCCCAGTCTGTTGTGAGACAATAACTTATTTGTTGTGCACTTTGATCTTTAAAACTTTTTTGACCTTTTACCTGTGTAATGCATAGTTGCATTTGCATATAAAACAGAATTGTCTTGCTCATTTGTAATGTTCACTGTAGATACATACTATCACAACTTCCCAGTCCATTCAGAACACGATATCACCCTTTAATAAACTAACACATTTTTGTTTTTTTGCAGCTTTGTACTTCTATTATGTCTATTTTTTTTACAGAGCTGATGTCATTTCAATGGAACACCAATCTTATTTAAATCACAATCTGTGTTCGTTCTTCCAGAAAGGTAGTTTCGGGGAGAGCGAAGTTATTAATTCAAACCGAGCCAGCAGGAACAAAGAAGGACAAGCTAATTAAATTTGTAAAATGATTGCCGTGTAGATGAGAATCACAGTTAAACTAATGTACATGTACAATTTCTTTTCAATGCGTTTTTTTTTTTTGCCAAACTCTCATAATGCCCCAGAATTATCTGATGTAAAGCAACATAAAAATCTTTGCAATTAAAAAGGCTTTGAATTTGATGAAATTCAAAAGATGCACGATATATATATATATATATATATAGTTAACTTGTTTTTTAATAAAATGCATAAATAATATATTAAAAATATTTGTATTATGGAAAAAACTGTTCACAACTACAATATTTACATTGTTTTACATGCTTAAATTTAAATAATATTTGAATGTTTGATAGAAACAACTAATATCTTTAGAGCTTCTCTATACTTGCCATACTGTTTGAATTGCAAAGAAAAAAGTGCAGATATCTGCTTCAGATATGACTAATTTAAAACTGTGATAGTGATAATGTGCATCTGCATCACTAATGTGAACATTTATCTTTTTTTTCTTGCAAATGCAGATCACCTGATGACCGTGCACATGCATCACATGGTCTGCAGTCTCGTGTTTGACAACCAATTGCTAAATCCACACAGAGCAGCTCGTGAGATCAGTTTAAGTTTTGCGTTCTGATCAGTTGTCGTCCCTAGTGTAGTGGTTAAATTTAGGATAGAAATGCGATAAGTGTGGATCATCTTGAAACCAGAACTCTTCCCAACCCTGGTGAAGAGCCGACTGGTCTGTCTCGCTGCATTATGGACACACTCTCACCCTGTAAACAATAGAAGACTCACACCCTGACCCAGCCCCCCCTCTGTGCATTGATTATATTCTGCTGTCAGCAATCTCAAGTGTGCTCTGCGATGTGCGCACACACACACACACACACACGCACGAATGCATGCAGTTGCACCAGCTGAACTGCCGTTATTGTTTTGCACCTGTCACAGCAGTGCTTCAAACAGTGTGTGTGTGTATGAGAGAGTGTTATAATCTGACATTAATATTTAATTGTTGCTTTGACAGGGGGTGGATGTTGAGGTTAAACCGTCTTGATTTGGGTGGGTTTTTTTTTTTTTTTTTTGCATGGTTTTTGACACTCGCCATGCTTTTCTCAGAGAGAGAGAGAGAGAAAGGGGGAGGTTTAAATGTCTTCTCATCTCCGTTTGCTCGTGTTCAGACCTCTACAGCCAGACAGAAACATCAACCTTTATGACACCCAGAAAATTGCAGATTTACTCTAAATTATACACACGTCTGAAAGGAAACAGACACGTATGAGACCAGCAGACACACTGAAATGATTCTGGCTTGTTTTTGTTGCATCTTTGTGGATTTTGTGGTTGTCCTCCCTGAGCTTCAGAGCATCTGACCGGCACTTGGTGAGATTAAGGAACGCTTCTTGTATTTTTGGGTTGTTATTGGATGCATATTGCTAATTTTAATAACATAGAGTAGACAATAGATCAGTTTATGAATGCACATTTTATAGTTTTTTTCTTTTTGTGGTGGTTTTCTCTGAGCTTCAGAGCGTCTTTACCAACACTTGTTATTAGGTGGTTGTGTTTTATAGGTTTTCTGTTGGTTGTTTAGTTGTAGGTTTTGTTTTTATAGTGTGCTTCTCTTTTGCATGCTGTGTAGCACCGCTAATACAGTTCTAATATTGAAGATTATTCTATTTACCTGCATATCCCATATGCACATTAATTATTGCACAAATTCCAGACGAGTCAAAACCCATCAGAACAAAAGCCTGTTTGTGTTAGTAAGATTTGCAGATAACGTAAAGATATAGTCATGTATTGTCTGTGAATTCCTCCTGACAGGCTTTAGTAAGGTGTAGTTTATTTGTGGCTTTTGGCACGTGTCCGTATGTCTCCTTCAGCCGTTATCAAATGCATTTTTTACCTCCACTGTAATCATTGTTTTCTCTCTTCAAGTGTCATGCATCCCTTTAGAGTGGACACTGTGGCCCTCATTTATCAAAAGTGCGTACACCACATTTCCAGCGTACACCTTGCGTACACTCAAAAAACCACGGTGAGTTTGAGATTTATCAATATGGACGGTCATCTTATACGGTAGGGGGCGGTAAAACTCCTAAGCGGTGAGCAGCCGGTAACAAAAAGTAGTCGAAGAAGAACGGTCTCGTCTCAGTTCTCGCGCATGCGCCCATAAGGAAGTAATGGAAAGTCGAATAAAGTGGTTATTTACGTTTTTTTTCGCACAAAAAGTAGTCTCGTCGCTTGATAAAGTTATAATTGAGCCACTGTAGGCACATGGAATATTTAAACCTTTTCTTTTAATGACTTTATGGGCCGTCAAGAGGCAGTCCCTCAGGCTGTCTATGGAAGAGTGATACAGCCCTCAGATTCAATCAAAAATATCTTTATTTGTGTTCCGAAGATGAACGAAGGTCTTACGGGGTTGGTACAGCATGGGGGTGAGTAATTAATGACTTAATTTTCATTTTTGGGTGAACTAACCCTTTAATGCAAATCATAATAATAAGAAGAATACTATTACAAATTGTCATGCAATTATTAATGTGAATGAATGGTACTTCACGTCACATCATCATCATCACTATTATACATGTGACGTGATTCGAAATTGAATGCTAATTTCAAAAGACGTGCTGTAAAATAATGCATTGTGATAGGTCATTTCGTCTCCACGTCGGAGAAGTTTCTCTTCTTTGCCGTCTTCCGTGTGTCCATGGCGTAAAATAAGGGCGTGGGGGGAGCGGAGACTTGAATATTTAGGGGCGTGTTATTCTAATGACGATCGTTTTCGGCCGCGGGATTTATCAAGGGCAGGCATTGCGTACACCTGGATTTCAAAGGTACGCACATCTTCATAAATCAGGCGGTGAGAGGAGTGCAAGTATAATCTTACACCAAAATATACACCCGTTTCTACGCAAGATTGATAAATGAGGGCCAGTGTGTTTTAGTTTCAAAATAAAAGTCCTGCTCCTGACACATCACCAAACAGAGAAACTTTTCGATGCCGATAATTAAAAAATATCGGCCTTGGGAATATATTCGACACGGTGCAACGCGAAAGGCAAAGCTTGAATTAATGGGTATGTCCCTCTTTGGCTAATGTACTTTCAAGATGGAGGGGCAACATGGCGACCGACATTAGAACCCCTTACCCGTATGTATTTTCAATTGCATATTATAGACTCACATGAATACTTTATAAGTATAAGTTTTTAAGTAAATATACATTAATGAGCACATATATTTTTGAAAGAACTAAGTGTTTTTAGCTAAGAATAAACTAAAAAAGTTACACAGTGTAGCTTTAATGTTAATCAAATAAGAAAAGACAAAGTGAAAACCACTCACTGCTCTAATAAGAATACTTTTATATTTAATTCCCTCTGTGAAGACTGCATTCATTGCATTATATTTTTATATTTGATTATTCAATGTTTGTGGTATTTCTTACTACACTGCTAAACTACAGTATCAGACATAAATGAGCTGTTCAAACTGGAAAGCGGATGTTCTTTTACTCTTCCCTTTGTCCTGTTGAGGCAGACTCAAGTGTGTGTAAACTGAACACGCATCTGTATACGTCACAGATCCCGCAATATCAAAATGTCTTTTTTTAGCTTAATTTAATAAATGCATTGTTCATAATTAATAGGATGTTTTAAGCTATCAAACTTGAAGTGTGTTTTAATGGTATAAAGAAAATCAGGGCAAATTTTATTTCTCATGAGCCCTATAAGTTTTAGCAAGTTTCTATTTCAGATAGAAACCCTGGTTGCAACCTTTTTTTGTAAAGGAATCAAGTTTTAGATGTGAATGTACTGGCGCCTGGTAAGTGAATACATTTACAATGCATATGGGATCTATTGGGAGAATTTGATTATGGCTTGTGTTTTCCGTCTACTTGCAGATTTATACCCTGTTGAAGCACCTCAGGTTCTTGGAATCATTTTTGAGTAATTTCATACTCTCATTGGAAACTTATGGAAATATAACAATTGGGTTGTATTGTGGAAACCCACAGAACTGGACCATTTCCAAGCGTCTCTTCATTCCTGAAGGAAAAAATAAGCATTTGACCTTTAGTGGCCCGTTGCATTCTGGGAGAACCCTACAGGGATCAATGAGACGGTGGTAACCGCCCGTCACTTTTGGGTAATTAGCTGCCATTGTTCTGAGGTGAGAAGGAATTTGTGTCTGTGTAGAAATCCAGCATTGTTTCCAAGCCATTGGTTCAAAGCAGAGATGTTGACACATGCAAATGAGCAGTGATGTTGCTATGCGTAATTGTCAGAACGTCTCAATTAATCCCCGATGGTCCATTCTTTGTGTACTCTGATGGTTGTACCTGTATGCCAAACTGTGATTTACAGTGTGATTCACCATTAGTCTCTTTGTGCCCTAATGAGAAGAAGTGGGCTAGACGACTGCCATACGTTTGTCTCCCAGAGGACTTCATTGATGTCTCAGATTTGAGCCTCGAGGCGTTCTCTTCGCATCTCAAACACGTCTTCTAGAGCTGCCAAGAGCCATTTAATAACCAATTAAACATATTAAAAAGATTGTGACTGACTATTTAAGTACTAAGTTTGTCTGGTTTTAAACCTGGCATTGTATATTACGAATATTGTTTGCTCCCTGACAAAATGCTTTGTTTCTCTCTTATATTTGTGTCATCTAAATGAATAATGTAAAATGATCAGTCTGCTGGACAATAAAATCCCACACATTTTCTATTGAAAAAGGTCAATACTGTTATTCTGCAAGGATGCATTAAATTATTCAAAAGTGACAGTAAAGGCATTTATATTATGGTAAATGATTTCTATTTCAAATAAATGCTTTTATTTTATATTATGTCTATTTATCAAAGAATCCTGATATAGCAGAACAACAGTTTTCAAATGTGTTCAAAATCACTCGTAAACATTTGAATTGTTAGAATAATCTAGTTTTCTTCCTGTTCCTATGTAGTCTGTTTCCTTCATTGGCTTGATGTTGCATCTGTTGACATACTGAATTATTTATGAAGCTGACAGTGTGCTGCAGTTTTAATCTGTTTGGTAAAATCATCCTGTTGCGCTCTGATCTGTTCAGATATTAAGTTTGACTAGAGCTGAAGGAAATAAACTACCTGTATATATTGCTCTATTTTTAGCCCTGATTTATTTAGCACAGTTTTTCTCTTTGGTTTCAGGTTCTCTATTGAGCTATTTTTCGCTAAAAAAAGAACATACCTTTGTGTAGGTTATATAATCTAATATTTCTGTATGTAGTAGTAAGATAGTTCTGTAGTTCTCTCTCCACGTCGCTGGATTCTAGAACACGTTCTATTCGTTCTCTGGGGTTCTGCTGTCGCCATGGTGATGGAACCCCCACCTAACTAAGAGTGTTGATCAGCCTTGTGTTGCCCACTCTGTCTCTGACTGCCATTTGTTTGCAAGAGCAGCTGTGTGTATGTGTGTGTGTGTGGTTAAATTTACCATGGTTATCAATCTACCATAATATAATATTAATTGTTACTATACAAACTGTAATAACTTGGTATCTGTCAATGTTGGCCTACAAAGCTATTTGTTTAATTAGATTTCTCAGTAGTGTAGCCACAGAGTGTAGCTTGCCTTTTTGTAAACACTATTTTATTGGTTAACTTGCAGGTTTGTTGTTTGACACCTGCCAAGATTTCAGTAATCTAGTCTTGAGTCACATGTCATGTCCCAACTGTTTGAATCACAATTACTGATGCCTGATTCATGAACTTTGGATTCGAGTTGAATTGCTCTTAGGAGTTGGATTGAATCTCTCTCAGGAGTCGGATTGAATTGCTCTTAGGAGTCGGATTGAATTGCTCTTATGAATCGAATTGGATTGGTCTTAGGAGTCGGATTGAATCCCTCTGTAATTGGGAGCTGTTTCTTATTGTCGATGGGAGCCGATTCTTTTCAATGAATGGGCCAAATGTGACCCTGGACCACAAAACCAGTCACATGGATAAATTTTTGGAAATTGATCCATAAACATCACAAATAAGCTGAATAAATAAGCTTTCCATTGATGTATGCTTTGTAAGGATTGGGCAATATTTGGCCAAGACACAACTATTTGAAAATCTGGAAACTGAGGATGCAAAAACATCGAAACATTATATTCATATATTATATTCATACAGTATATTCATATTCAAAACAGAAACATATATTGTTGGCTATTGCCACATATATACCCGTGCGACTTATGACTGGTTTTGTAATCCAGGGTCACAAATGTGCAGTCTGAGTTATTTTAAAATTACTAATAGTCGTTCTAAAAGTGCTAGAACGAGTATAACTCGACCTATTTCAAGTAAGTAATATTACCATCTCTTGTATAATTTCGTTCTAGACTTATCATTTGATTAGCCTGCCGATAAATCGAAACGCACAATTTTATTTAATATCTACATAACTTTTTTTCTTCTTTAAATTAAACATATTGAGGCCATTGACAAGAAGCATACAGCATTTTTCTTAAGACTAGTAGGCAGTGTAAAGTACATACTCTGCAGTACGTTAGTATTGTCTTCTGACTGCAGCCTTTGTATGTGCAAGTTTGAAATATCTCCCCCTCCTAATCTGAAAGTCCTTGTGTCCTCTCCACAGATCCGTGAAGAGCTCTCTCTCCATCTTCAGCCTGAGACGTGAACCTCAGAAAGACTCTTTAATGAATCAGTATTCGCCGCTCGATGCCATGGCGTTCAAGTGAGTAGTTGTTTGCTTCTGCAGATATGTTGAATGCTTGCTCTGTTGTCCTGCTTGTTCTCCTGTATGATCTCAGTCCCTATCATCAGGTTAGCAGGGATGTGGTTACGTCTTCAGGCAAACGCATGGAAAACACTGGCATATAAAGGGTCTCTTCTCCGAGGGCCCCTTGGAGACGTTTGGCATTTGCATGGAAGCTGATTTGCATTCCGTCTTGGCTGAGTCGAGTTTTCTGATGATGGATGCTTGTTGGCTGCTCTCTCGTTTTCCTTTTTGACCCAAATTCCTGCTTTGTTTTCTTTTTATTTCTCTTTCTCTACTGCTTGCCTTTGCCAGTTTGCAGACAATAAGGAATGAAAATAATGACCATCTTCATTGGTGTTGGTCAGCTGAGTGAGGGTGTTTTGAAAGAATTTGACACACAAATGCTGATCTTTACTGCGAATGTACTCTAAGTATTGCAGCTTTATGAAATGTGTCAGAAGCAGAACACAATTCATAAAGGAGCACAAGTATATGTTTGGTTTGTTACCTCACACAGGAACATAATAATTCAGGTTAAAGGGATATTTCGCCTAAAAATGAAAATTCTGTCAGTAATGACTCACCCTCATGTTGTTCCAGCCCTGTAAGACTTTCGTTCATCTTCACAACACAAATGAAGATATTTTTGATTAAATCTGAGAGCTCGATCACTCCTCCATAGGCTTCTATTGTAATTGAAACTTGCCTCCCCAGAAAGTTATTAAAGACATTAGTAAAAACTGACAAGTAAGTAAATAAAGTAAATAAAGACAAGTAAATACTGACAGCATTTTCATTTTTGGGTGAACCAACCCTTTAAGTGGGGTCAAGAAGTGATTTGCTAAGGCAGAAATAACTGACTTAGCAAATATATATATATATTTGGATCTGCATTCACTTGTGTAGAGTGTGTTTTTGGCTTAATGATTCTGACCTGCGTTTTACTTTCTAATTTTTAATTTTTATAAAGGCATTGGAAATTTTTGACTTAGTCAGGGGAAGTAATGAACATTTAATTAATTAAACATGCAAAGTGCCTCTTACGAAAGTGATGGATTGGACTCCAGATCAGCAGTAAAATCCCGATGGCAAATGAAGTTGTCAGTCAACGCTGACATCTCTGTTAGTGATCGACGGATGTCAGCTACCGTTTCCGTCCGGTGGAATGTCTTGCAGTGACTCATTTGGAAATTTGGATAGACGGCTGAAACAGTCCCATAATTCAATGCAGTTTCCCTGATTTTCTAGTGAATAAGCAATTTGTTCTTAGCCATTGTTTTCCAATGGTGTCAGCAATCCTGAATCAGAGCTTAGATGCTGTTTGGATACGGCATATAGAAATGGGAGAGCTCAGTAAAGAACAGTACAGTATGTTGCTATATTGTGAATGCAGTCATTATTTTAACACAATTTTCCTGTCAAAACAAACCATTGAGATGGGAAGCCTTTAGTCTATCATGTCTTTTTAAATCAACAACAGCTGCCGACGTAAAATCCTCCGAAGACTTATGGAAGTGACAAGCTTGTTGACGAGTTTTTGAAAAAGATCAAAGGTAACCTAGCAACCAGTCCGCGCGGCTGATCGGAGGCCCCCGGTTTAGCCGTCCTTTGTATCGCCTGCGCTCGTGAGTTTTGTAGCACAATTGTTTGTGTGGAGGAATGATAAATGTGCTGCCAAAAAGACGTAAAGAAAACACGGAGTATGAGAATGAGGGATGCTCGCTGTCATTGGGTCGGGAACAAAGACTCCCTCTACTCAAGACTACTTGAGATTCATGTCTGTCTTTCTCTCATTCTCTTTCCCTCGTTCTGTGTCTGAGTTAATATTGACAGATTTTTTTGGAGGACTAGTGACGACTACTTCATTTTGTTCTCTTTTACTCTTCGTAAGACTTGTTTAGACAGTACAGGTGTTGAATGTGATTTGTACACAAAAGAAGGTCATTCCAAACCTGGATGCTTTTCTTTCTTCAGTAGAGCACAAAAGCTAAACAAACATGGTGACCATGGGCTGTTAAGATCCTAAATGACAGGAAAGGATGATAAATGCACCTTCAAATTGGAGTTAACTTTGTTCAAAGTCTTCTGAAGTGATGGGTTTGTGCTTTTCTGGAGCTCAACAGCCCTTGGTCACTGTGTGATGATTTAAGTATTGTGTGGAAATTCTGCCTAACTTCTGCTTTTGTGTTGCATCGAAAAAGGAAAATAATGCATGTTTATATCGGGTTTAGTTTATAATTAAAAAAGGTTTATCTGCTTATTGACACGCACTTTAGTCTGCCTGTATTTGACAAGATTGTTAAATACAGAAAATAATTGACTTATAAAGTAAGCATTCTCTGAAACGGCAATAATGAAATCTCCAAACAGCCCCATAAATATATAAGTAAAAAATAAAATATAAAATATATAAATATGTAAATATACATAAAATAAAAAATAAATAAATAAATATATATATATATATATATATATATATATATATATATATATATACAATTTAATTATTTATTTATTTATTAGAAGATCGCACAATGCAATTTAAGTACAACTAAAGATAATTTTTTGTCTCGTATAATGTTTTTTGTTCTAGTAAGTGGGCAAAAATAAATTTATTACCACTGGTATTATTTAAAAACAATGAAACAATAATTTAACCCTTAAATTTTTTGAATTTAAATAATGAAAGTTTCACCAGATCAAAAAACTAGATTATTATTACAAAATGAATCAATAATAAATTAAGGAAAAGTTCACAAATGAATAAAAATGTACTGTAACTGCATTGTGCCATGTCAAAAAAATGGTTTTGAAAATTATTCAAAATTGGCCAAAATAAATGAATACAAAATTAAATGAATGCAAATTTCACAAATTGAATGAAATTTAATTTCATTGTGCCATCTAAAAAAGATATTATAAAAAAATTAAGATATATAAAATAACCAAGATCCACTATTTATCTGCTGGACGTCACACACTCCAGCTAAACTGATCAGCATATGACCAGTTTGAGATCACATGCCCTGAAGCTGATTTAGTTCAAAGGTCAAGATCCTCTGACCCGTCACCTTCAGACTGCCGTAACAACTCTGATTCAGTCCAAACAAACGGGAAGCAGCTGCCAAAGACCATGTGAGTCAATCATTTACAGATATTAATTGTTGCCTGATGACTTTAGGAAATCTGGAGTTAATCGAGAGGAAGATAACAAACGTCCTAATAAACGTCATAACTTCCTCCTTCTCTGTGGAACACAAAAGGAGATTTTAGACCGATTGTTCGTGCTTCTCTTTTTGTACAATAGCAATAAAAATATAAAGTATTTAATAATAATTTATTTATTAAAGTAATACAGAGAAAGAGCTTTATATGTAGAAACAGAATTCAGCATTTTCTCTGCCCTTTAGCAACACAAGTATCCAGCTTTTTATTAATATGATATTCTAATATCGATCTAGCTTAATGCTATGTGTTGCAAGTGTAAGAATAACGTTATGACATAACTTTCAACACACACGAATGTATATTAGAGTTTTTGACCAAGTAAAACAGCGCTGCATTACCCCACAGTTTTAATTCCTCAAATAAAGTGACCTGTACCAGTAGAATAAAATAAAGTGCAATGTTTTTAAAGGGTTAGTTCACCCAAAAATGAAAAATAAGTCATTAATTACTCACCCCCATGCTGTACCAACCCCGTAAGACCTTCGTTCATCTTCGGAACACAAATAAAGATATTTTTGATTGAATCTGAGGGCTGTATCACTCTTCCATAGACAGCCTGAGGGACTGCCTCTTGACGGCCCAGAAAGTCATTAAAAGAAAAGGTTTAAATATTCCATGTGCCTACAGTGGCTCAACTATAACTTTATCAAGCGACGAGACTACTTTTTGTGCGAAAAAAAAACGTAAATAACGACTTTATTCGACTTTCCATTACTTCCTTATGGGCGCATGCGCGAGAACTGAGACGAGACCGTTCTTCTTCGACTACTTTTTGTTACCGGCTGCTCACCGCTTAGGAGTTTTACCGCCCCCTACCGTATAAGATGACGTACTGCTTGTAAACAGAACGTTTTGCGCCTCCGGCTATATCAGTACGTCATCTTATACGGTAGGGGGCGGTAAAACTCCTAAGCGGTGAGCAGCCGGTAACAAAAAGTAGTCGAAGAAGAACGGTCTCGTCTCAGTTCTCGCGCATGCGCCCATAAGGAAGTAATGGAAAGTCGAATAAAGTCGTTATTTACGTTTTTTTTTCGCACAAAAAGTAGTCTTGTCGCTTGATAGAGTTATACACTCACCGGCCACTTTATTAGGTACAGCTGTCCAACTGCTCGTTAACACTTAATTTCTAAGCAGCCAATCACATGGCGGCAACTCAGTGCATTTAGGCATGTAGACATGGTCAAGACAATCTCCTGCAGTTCAAACCGAGCATCAGTATGGGGAAGAAAGGTGATTTGAGTGACTTTGAACGTGGCATGATTGTTGGTGCCAGAAGGGCTGGTCTGAGTATTTCAGAAACTGCTAATCTACTGGGATTTTCACGCACAACCATCTCTAGGGTTTACAGAGAATGGTCCGAAAAAGAAAAAACATCCAGTGAGCGGCAATTCTGTGGGCGGAAATGCCTTGTTGATGCCAGAGGTCAGAGGAGAATGGCCAGACTGGTTCGAGCTGATAGAAGGGCAACAGTGACTCAAATAACCACCCGTTACAACCGAGGTGGCAGAAGAGCATCTCTGAACGCACAGTACGTCGAACTTTGAGGCAGATGGCTACAGCAGCAGAAGACCACACCGGGTGCCACTCCTTTCAGCTAAGAACAGGAAACTGAGGCTACAATTTGCACAAGCTCATCGAAATTGGACAATAGAAGATTGGAAAAACGTTGCCTGGTCTGATGAGTCTCGATTTCTGCTGCGACATTCGGATGGTAGGGTCAGAATTTGGCGTCTACAACATGAAAGCATGGATCCATCCTGCCTTGTATCAACGGTTCAGGCTGGTGGTGGTGGTGTCATGGTGTGGGGAATATTTTTCTTGGCACTCTTTGGGCCCTTGGTACCAATTGAGCATCGTTGCAACGCCACAGCCTACCTGAGTATTGTTGCTGACCATGTCCATCCCTTTTATGACCACAATGTACCCAACTTCTGATGGCTACTTTCAGCAGGATAATGCGCCATGTCATAAAGCTGGAATCATCTCAGAATGGTTTCTTGAACATGACAATGAGTTCGCTGTACTCAAATGGCCTCCACAGTCACCAGATCTCAATCCAATAGAGCATCTTTGGGATGTGGTGGAACGGGAGATTCGCATCATGGATGTGCAGCCGACAAATCTGCGGCAACTGTGTGATGCCATCATGTCAATATGGACCAAACTCCCTGAGGAATGCTTCCAGCACCTTGTTGAATCTATGCCACAAAGAATTGAGGCAGTTCTGAAGGCAAAAGGGGGTCCAACCCGTTACTAGCATGGGGTACCTAATAAAGTGGCCGGTGAGTGTAGTTGAGCCACTGTAGGCACATGGAATATTTAAACCTTTTCTTTTAATGACTTTATGGGCCGTCAAGAGGCAGTCCCTCAGGCTGTCTATGGAAGAGTGATACAGCCCTCAGATTCAATCAAAAATATCTTTATTTGTGTTCCGAAGATGAACGAAGGTCTTACGGGGTTGGTACAGCATGGGGGTGAGTAATTAATGACTTAATTTTCATTTTTGGGTGAACTAACCCTTTAAGTGATCAAAATGAAACTATAACAAAGTTTATGTTTAGGGATGAAGGAGGTGAACATTAAACGTAACTTTATTCATAAAATAAACATAAGCAACAAAAAACGAAAAGGAGCGTCAGAGTAATAACCACAGCAAGGTCAAATGTCCCGGGCTCTTGGACTGATTCATACAGTCAAATTAAAAATGTAATACATTTGCTCACTTATGAACACCATTTCTGCGTGAGGCCATCGGCTGTGGAGGTGACAACGAAAACTCCCACAATTCCACACTGATTCACGCATCATCAAGCTACGCCTTTGTTTTGAACAAGCGACCTCTAGCGGCAAAACTCGCATACTGTGCCTTTAAGTATAACATTTGAGATTTTTGGTGGTGGTTAGGAAGATTTTAAGCCATAAATTGATTTTTTTTTAGTATAGATTAGATTAGATAAGATATGATGAACTATCCGACTTTTCTCATGCCTGCTTTGAAATGTATGAGCGAACTGTTGATTAATAACTCATTTCCCGTCTCCTCTGAGAGCTTTTCTTGAGTTATCACAGCCTGCATTGAAATATAACAATATCGTCCTCTTGTTTTGTAGTGCTTCGTCTCATCAATCAAACCCGTTTGTTCTCCGATCTCAACGGCAACAATCGAATCTTCATCTCTGCATTCGATAATAGAAATCCTCCATTATGAAGAGGGCGACCCGTGACATCTTCACTTCCTCGTGGTGTGTTCGAGTGTGACTGACGGCTCGTCCGCCGGATGTTAATGACACGTTTTGTGTGTGATGTCAGAAGAGTCGTGCGACGGTTTCCTCTCGATGTAAAGGGACGCGACCTTTGACCCGCAGCTCATCAATTCTAGTCCGCTGTCAGTGATCTGACAAGAGATCCAGACACCTGCCACAGTGTGTGTGTGTGTGAAACAAAAGATGAATGATGCTCTGAATGTCAACTAGAAATTGAGAGCATCAGTTTGTATTGGTGTGTGTGTATTGGGAAGCTTGTTTGCAAGCTGTTTGCAGTGGTTCATATAGGTTGTTCTACAAACCGGAAGGTTGGTGGTTCAATCCCCGGTTCCACCTGACCAAGTGTCGAGGTGTCCATGAGCAAGACATCTAACCCCAGCTGCTCTGACGAGCTGGATGGCGCCTTGCATGGCTGACACCGCCGTCGGTGTGTGAATGAGTGTATGAATGGGTGAATGTGAGGCAAAATATAAAGCGCTTTGGTGGCCATTGGGTCTATGAAAGCGCTATATAAATGCAGTCCATTTTTACCATTTTAATTACAGTTTAGAAAACTAGTTTTCTACTTTTTACTACCAGCTAATATATCTAACCTCATTAAGTTACATAACTGGCAAATTTGAACATCTAGCTAAGCCATTTATATTTTTAACTATTTTGTCTTTAAGTTAGCTTTTCTGTAAACATATTTTTAAACAAACTTTTAAATATATATATATATATATATATATATATATATATATACATTTTTTGTTTTGTTTTAGGGCTGTGCAAAGATTAATTGTGAAATAAAATTTCCAAAATAAGTTTATTTATTTGTGTTTACATAATATATTTATGTGTGCTGTGTATAATTATTTTGTATATATACACACATGCATGTATATATTAATAAAATGTTTTATTCATATATAAAATATTTATATATAATATTTTGGATGTGGTTAATTGTAATTAATCTTTGCACAGCCCTAATATATATATATATATATTAGGGGTGGCACGGTACATGAAAAAACACCCGAACCGTTCGGTTCGCTTGTCTCGGTTCGGAGCGCGTGTGCGTCTCACGGTTCGACGCATGCGCAATGTAACCTCGTGCCCGTATGTGACGTGTTTTCTTTTCGCGCGACATAAACTTGTTCGACTTGGACCGGCGCTGCACAGAGCGATCGGTGAATAACATCAATCTAGCGCGAGTCGGCTCCGTATGCATTCATCACTTTCGCGGTATTTGATGTCATTACCGATCGCTCTGTGCAGCGCCGGTTCAAGTTAATAAACAAGCCAGTAAAAGTGGAGTATGGAGCGCTGCAGGTCACGGCACGCGGAGAAATGGCAAGTGGGAGAGATGAGGGAGTTGGAGGACGCGCCAGCGTCGTATAAGTCTATGGTATAAGTCCGGTGTCTGGGAACATTTTGGATTTCATGTTATGATATTTTAATTTAACTACAGTGGCACTTTATGTAGATAAGAGCTTCAGTCATACGTTTCCAAACCCTGCACTTTAATTTTAAGTGGAAAAAAGTACCCTCACATTTTGGGAATAGAAGCATTGTTGATACTGTTTTTGTGTTGAGGTTGAACTTAAATTTCACTTTATGTTTATGGCCTTTGCTATTGCTATAGCTAAATTATCTATAGGCAATGAGGTTTCATGTATATTGACATTTAAAAGACAGTGTTTTAAGAGTTGCTCTCTTTTTCTTTTAAAAGATAGAATTTTGGTAAGAGCTACAAAAGTTAGCAGTTGATACATGAAAGTTAATTTCTTTGTGTAAATAAGATTTATGTGATAAAAATGCACAAGTTCTTGTATGATAGTGATACACATTCTCCTTTTTTTTGCCAAATAAACAAAAAGCATGTCAATTTCTTCTCTCTTGCTGTATCTAAATCTCACCTAGCTTTCCTCTGAGATAGTCCCAAAATGTGCTTAAAGTCAAAGAGTCAAATTCAGTTTGTGCATGATTGCATGAATATAATATATATATTTTTAATACTGTATCCTAAAGTGTGGATAATTAAGCTATATATCACATGCTGAAGTACATTTCTGGAGTGTTAAAGATTAAAAGAAAAAATAACAAGAACCGTACAGAACCGAAAACCGTGACCCTAAAACCGTGATACAAACCGAGCGCATGGGTTCCCTCGATCGAAAAGCTATGCATTTTCCCCATAGACTTTTGGAAAATCGCAAAAAATAAGATCTGTGTTTATCAAAGAGTTGTGACCCTTACACTTTGTCTATCAAGATAATCTTTACAAGTTAATCCAAAATCTATACATTTTGAAGCCTATATAAAGATTTTAAAAAACACAAGCAGACACAATAAAGTTTAAAAAAAAAACAATCTGGTTATAACTGTGTTTTATTTCCTAGATCAAAACGTGAAAATATTTAGAGGCTTTGTTCACCACAGACCTTATTTCAGGCAATTTAGCAAAAAACCCATTCAAAAATCCCACAGACTTATGGGCAAGGGAACCGTAATGCTAAAATGCTAACTCACTTCCGCGTTTTGGCCTACAGAGTGACGTCATAACTTCAGCTCTCTATGTTCTAACATGTTCACAACGAGAGGAAACTCACAAGCCACTTTAGACATCACACACAAAATGTTTAACCATCTGGCACGCCTCACTTATTAATAACTGAATTGATATAGGGTTAAACGGCATTCTTTAACTAAAGATTAATTTGTTACAAAAAAGTTTTTTAGGTGAATCAGTTATTTGAATTTTAGTGATTTTTTTATTTATTTTTTTTATCTCCTGAAATAAAAATTTGTCAGGATTACATGGCACATTCCTGGAGAATGTTTTTGATTATGATATTTCAAATTATAATGTACATTTTGTTGCAATGCATTAAACTGCAACAAGTAACTAATGAGGTTTGAGGTTATTACATCTAAATATAATAGCTCATAGCAAAACCATCTTTTCAAAAACAAGCTTTCCGTTAGTTGTGTTTCTCGACTAACCCACCTTCTGAATTTAATGCAGATATATGTGTGTGTATGTGTGTGTGAATCCTCAGACCGACTGAGCAGACATCTGTGAGGAGTCATCAGTCAAATGAAGCACTGAATCAAATTGAGACTGACATCAGGAAGACATTAGCATGCAACATAATCCGTAATTGGGACATTGTGTTCCTGCCCTGCGCAGGGGCCTGTGTTTGTGTGCGCTGGCATTACATCCGCATGACTTGCTGTGATTGTGTGTGGCTGGTTTGTTCACCCCTCGACTCAGTCCCTGTTAACACACACATGCTTGAGCGCTTTCTCTCTGACCTACATTAAATTGTATTGCTGATTGTTTCCTTTGCAAAGGTTAATGATCTCACTGATATTAACCAGAACCATAACTAATCAGAAACACAGCAGCTACTTGTTTATTTTCAGTGTGTGTTGCTTTGATTTAGACGCTTAAATGTGCATGTAGTGGTTTCCTGTTTATTTAATGTCTATGGACGGGTAAACTGAGCTCAGATACAGTAGGAAAAAATGATAAAATTGTTTGAGAATAACTGGAATTTTCAAGTTATTCTCAAACTTAAGCTAAACGACTAATTTATAGTGTAACTGTTTTAGTTAGAGATTGTAAGTTTTCAGTATGTTTGATAAAAGTTTAATAAAACTTTTTTATTATGCGATTTTAAAGTTTCCTAATACTAATTGACCTCGGTAAGCCCCTCCCCTCAAACGCAGATGAGCCAATGGCAGTTGAGTATCAGTTGCATGGGGAACTCGGACATCTTTAGGTTTCAGCACCATAGAGAAACGTTGGAAGATCCAAAGCTCTCATCAGTTTGATGATGTTTATGCTACAAAAATGGTAAAAGATGTTCCTGGGATAAAGTGCAACACTGATTCCAGGTATCCTGACATGGGCATAAGTATTCACGCGCTGAATCGCCGTACTGTGTGCGCGTTTCAAAAGTATGAAAAGATTTGCGCAAACAGACTAGAGCAAGACCGATATATCGGCCGATATTAGGCATTTTCCAAACTATCGGTATCAGCAGTTATAATGGCCGATAAATGAATATTTCAAAAATAAAATTAAAACGGACGAAACACGCTTGAACCATGTCATGAGTGTTGGAGTTGTGTAGTTTGTCCACCAGAGGGCACTCTATACACCGTTTCTGTTGGCAACACTCGTTGAGTTGGGCATGATACATACATTGCTTGAATAACAATTAAAAGAACATCCCCATCAGTTCTCTCGACTCAAATAAGCATGACAAAATTTGTGACTATCATGTCCAGTTTAAAATAAATAAATCAATAAAATATCGACCGATATATCGGAATATCGGATTTTAAAACCCAAAAAATATTTGTATCGGTATCGGCCTTCAAAATACTTTAAAACAGACCAATTATTGGAGCAATATGACTGAAGCCCGGTTTATTTATATCTTATTATGTGGGCGCAGTAACCTGATTCCCTAAGGATTTAACCCTAATCCCAATGAAGATGAAAACTTTCATTTTCTGGTTGTCCTACTCTCATTAAAGATGCAGTGTGTGATTTTTAGCGGCATTTAGCGGTTCGGTTGCGAGTTGCACTAATGGCTCAGCCCACTGCTCACCCCTCCCTTTCGAAGAAGCTACGGTGGCTCCAACGGGCCAAACATATCGTCGTCTGAGACGGCAGAGAATAGCCAGAGTAATCCAAGAGTGTGTAACATTGTCACTGTTTCTGTTTCACAGTTCATTATAAACCACATCATGGATAGTTTACAAACCAATAGTGAGGTGATGATCAAGGGTCTTAATTTGTAATATAATAATAGTAATCAGCTGATTGTCTCACAAATGTAACTAGCAGCACATTTCTTCCCACATAGCAAATCCATAATACAGTGAGGGAGAAGAACCACATGAAACTATTCAACTCTATATTTTTTCTAACAGGGTAGTAAAAGTTTAGCTGGCTAATGTGAGCTGTTACAGTGGCTGAGCTGGTTAAAGTGTAAAGCCTTGTTTAAACTCGACGAGTCCGCATGAGCCCAAAGGTGCGTGTGGCAAAAATGACATGATTGTAACCTCCGCATCGCACAGACACCATTTACTACACACAATAGGCTTTTTTTCTCTGATTTTGAAAACTCTTTGCGATCGACTTAAAATGCTTCCAAGATCGACTTGTCGACCACGATCGATTGGTTTGTGATACCTGTAACATTACTGTTTTACAGTCACTGACAATAATACTAATCAGCTCTCTCACAAAAGTAACCAGCACGTCAAGTATCCTCACATTATCCACAAGTTTCCGGAGGGGCGCTCCTTTAAAAAATAAAGTGGGTGAAACTTCCGGTAAGGCGGCAAAAGTATCATTCCAATGGTATTTTGTGTGTTAGTTAGCGAAGAGGCTAGCTGTTTTTCAGAGAATTATTTTACTATTTAAAGACGCAAATCTTTATGAGAGATGTCGTTACGGAGCTCAGGGACAACATGTGCTGTTCGCGGTTGTAGATGGCTCAGTCTGTTGTGATTGGTCTACTCTGCTCCGATTGGTCAGATGTCCCAGTCTGTTGTGATTGGTCTACTCTGCTCCGATTGGTCAGATGTCCCAGTCTGTTGTGATTGGTCTACTCTGCTCTGATTGGTCAGATGGTCCAGTCTGTTGTGATTGGTCTACTCTGCTCTGATTGGTCAGATGTCCCAGTCTGTTGTGATTGGTCTACTCTGCTCCGATTGGTCAGATGTCCCAGTCTGTTGTGATTGGTCTACTCTGCTCTGATTGGTCAGATGTCTCAGTCTGTTGTGATTGGTCTACTCTGCTCTGATTGGTCAGATGTCTCAGTCTGTTGTGATTGGTCTACTCTGCACTGATTGGTCAGATGGCTCAGTCTGTTGTGATTGGTCTACTCTGCTCCGATTGGTCAGATGTCCCAGTCTGTTGTGATTGGTCTACTCTGCTCTGATTCGCCGGATGGCTCAGTCTGTTGTGATTGGTCTACTCTGCTCTGATTGGTCAGATGGCTCAGTCTGTTGTGATTGGTCTACTCTGCTCTGATTGGTCAGATGTCCCAGTCTGTTGTGATTGGTCTACTCTGCTCTGATTGGTCAGATGGCTCAGTCTGTTGTGATTGGTCTACTCTGCACTGATTGGTCAGATGGCTCAGTCTGTTGTGATTGGTCTACTCTGCTCTGATTGGTCAGATGGCTCAGTCTGTTGTGATTGGTCTACTCTGCTCTGATTGGTCAGATGGCTCAGTCTGTTGTGCTTGGTCTACTCTGCTCTGATTGGTCAGATGTCCCAGTCTGTTGTGATTGGTCTACTCTGCTCTGATTGGTCAGATGTCCCAGTCTGTTGTGATTGGTCTACTCTGCTCTGATTCGCCGGATGGCTCAGTCTGTTGTGATTGGTCTACTCTGCTCTGATTGGTCAGATGGCTCAGTCTGTTGTGATTGGTCTACTCTGCTCTGATTGGTCAGATGGCCCAGTCTGTTGTGATTGGTCTACTCTGCTCTGATTCGTCGGATGGCTCAGTCTGTTGTGATTGGTTGACTGCTCACAGCACATGTTGGAAACTGCTCCTTTTTAAATGCATATGATATCTTTGCTTAAGATTGTACACATTATTATTGCCAATGCTGTTGTGTGTGTGATTAAATCATAAGTGTGTGAATACATGCAGATCCGCTGCAGTACAAACCTAGGCACACATTTTAATGTCCATGTAAGTGTTTTAAGTCTGTAAAATCTGTAAAACAGGCTATTAAAACCATTGATTTAAAACCGCAGCAATCTACCCTCAGTGCAACATCCTTTTAAATCCCTTTAAAGGTTTAATTTTAACTACAATTCAAAAATGGCAAAACATGAAGGCCTGCTCTGGTTGAGACACACTGATGCATGTTTATTTTGATATGACCAATTCTTGTGTTTTTTTTAAATTTTGTTTCAGTTGGCAAACTGATGGATATAGATAGCTGTTTAATCCTTTAGAAATCTGGTTTATAATTAAAAATGTCTTCCAACGTCTGACTAATAATCAACTTGATTCTGGTTTAAAAATAAATCATTGCTAATATTTGCAGTATTGTGTGTTTATATGTTTGTCTGCTCTTTTAATCATTAGCAGTGCATCATTTATAAAGTGTGCATGTTCTCAAATGTGATGTCTGTGTGTATTTCCACGGCTTTAATGAAGTGTTTGCTCCTCCGCTCTTCTTCCATTCGTGTGTGATGTTTAACATCCATCCATCCATCCAGTCAGATTCCATGATAACCCTCTCCTCATCTCTGTGTCTCTCTTTAGCCGGCGGATTTTATAATTCTCTCTGAAGGACGGATCTTCTGGTCTAGTCGAGCGTCGTGGAAGAGTTACAGGTCAGAAACTCCCTCCTCTCCTCATCTGTGTGGTTTGGGGCTTTCGCTCTCTCATTTGCGCTGAGCTGCGATGACATCACTGCATGAAGTCCTCGGACGGTCCCTCCTGTTGCTGCTCTTGCGTTTTAAAGCTGCATGTTTCTTTTTGCTCACCTCAATCTTTTGGTTGATTTGGAAATCCTTCTCGTCCATCCCAATAATAATATTTTTTTCTCCTGCTTGGTTGTGTTCTCCAACTTTTCCTGCAGTTTATCCTTCTTTTCTTCATTTGTTTAATATCTTCCTTCTGGCTTCATGCTTCATTGCCTTTTATTCCATGTCTTATGCTTGAGTTTGTTTTGGTTAATCTGTTGTCGTATTAATTAAGCAGAGAAGGAAACTTGAGTGTACGACTTGGACTTGAGTCGCACTTAAGTCGAAGAAAAAAAAAACTTGGACTCGTGAACAATTTACTCAAGACTTGACTTGGACTTAAAGGGATAGTTCACCCCAAAATAGTGAAAATTTTGTCGGGTTATATATATATATATATATATATATATATATATATATGTGCGTTATGTGTTTATATACAATGTTTACTATTTGAGAAATATATAATAAAGAAAAAAGTGTATGTATTTTTGTCAGAAATATTTTTTTAATGGGGGTGGAATTGAAGAACAACAGGTTTTTTTGTTTGTTTGTTTGTTTTTTACCTTTTTTGAAGAGCATATGAGTGGTATACAAAACTCACTGCCACAATGTTAGTGTGACCTGAATGTTTGCTGTATTTTCTTATAATTATTTTTTTTTAGCTGTTTTCTGGTCCAGCAGGTGAAAATGGTGCATCTGGTCACTTAGTAAAGCAGCTGCACACCTCTGCTCAACAAGAAAAACAAGTTTGGATAGTAGTCCTCTCACCCAGTTCTTGTTCTGGATCTCAGTTGAGAGAGATTTGCAGCACATACTTCAGCGTAACTCGATCCAGAGTCCGGATTTGTATTGAAGGGTGATTTAAAAGCCATTGTGTTCTTCAGAAAGAACTATAATCCTGGTACAGTAGCTTATTGTTAGTGGGACGTGAGTATTTAAATTGCAGTTAAACATGCTCATCTAGATGGACGGTTCTCAGCCAGGATTGGTTGCGATGTGGGTAGTCAGAAGTGTGTAATAAAACGAATCTGTGTCTGGCTGTCAAAATGAGCATTTACTCTTGCTTGCCAAGTCCCAGACAAACACTGTGGAGGTGCTGGAAGAGCCGGAGGATGCTGGGAGTTTTCACAAAAGGGCCCAGAAGGGTTTTTTTGTTCATACTGAACCTTAAATCTGAGCGTGAAATCAGTGCCATGCTAAAGATGGTGCCGTGTTACAATACTGACCGTGGAGTGTGACAGTGAGGAGTGTCATGGGGTTTTACTCTTGTTTTAAAGACTCGTCCAGGCAGAAAAAGGCACCTTAATTAACAGGAAACAGGCTGATGTATCGCACAATAAAACCGCTGTGTTTCTGGAGCTGGTTCAGTGTGGCCTGCCGCGAGGGGTCTTTACTCACTGCTGTGTGTTTCATGGACATTTTTGAAATTGTCTGCAATGATGGGCGAGTTCATTTGAAGTCTTCTTAAGTTTAAAAAGGGTCATTTCACACATTTGTGGCATATAATTATTCCACATATTCCACATATAATTATTAATTGTGGCAGTGAGTTTTGCATATGCAATACCACTCATATGCTCTTCAAAAAAGGTAACAAAAAAACACACACAAAAAAAACATGTTGTTCTTCAATTTCACCCCATTAAAAAAATAATTTCTGTCAAAAATACATACACTTATTTGCATTTGCAATGATGGGCGAGTTCATTTGAAGTGTCCTTAAGTTTAAAAAGGGTCATTCCACACATTTGTGGCATTTTCCACATATAATTATGTTAAAGTTATTAACAATGAAATAAAAAAATATAATATAATGTAAATTCATTATTTTATATTTGTATTATACATTTTATATTTTATTTAATTATAATTAATATAAATTAAATATAATATAAACCATCTATATTATTTTATAATATTAATTATATAATAAATATATAAATTAAATACAATATATGTATTATTTAAATAGTTGTATTAAATAATTGTTTATTATTGTATGTATGTGTGTATATCTATAATATAAAATGTTTGCATTTACATTATATATATATATATATATATATATATATATATATATATACACACACACACACACAAATATACCATAATGAATAATTAATAAATACATAATTTGCATTATTTATATTATATTATACATATATATATATATATATATATATAAACATTTTATATTATAAAATGTTATAAAACATTTTATAAAACAATATTATGTATTATTTATAGATAGATAGATAGATAGATAGATAGATAGATAGATAGATAGATAGATAGATAGATAGATAGATAGATAGATAGTGTAAAATGTTTGCATTTGCATTATAGAATTATGTATTAAACTTCATGTATTAAAAAATTAAAACTTTCTCATGACTTTTGTAAAAAAGTACAAAAAAGAATTAACCTTTTAACAATTTTAAAGAATTACGAATTAAATTAACCACTTAGTTGTTTTTTTTTTTCAGTTCAGTTTCTGTTAATCATTTGTGGATTGGAGAGGGAGGGTGTTTTTTTATGATATAAGAGCTGTGCACTGAGACTGAATCTTTATGCTGGTTTCTGTTTTTGTCTGTCTGTTATATTGCTGTTCAACTGAAGTTCTGCGCGTGTCGTTCAGAAAGACTGGCTGTAATATAAGCCAGCCCTAAACATGATCACCCACTGTGTGTGAGATTTATTTATATACGGGCACTATTCAGAGAGAAACTGAAGATTCCTCACACACACACACACACACACACACACACACACACACACACACACACACACACACACACACACACACACACACACACACACACACACACACACACAGTGTTAATGATCCCCAAGATGGCTGCTGAAGTACACACTTGACCACACACATGCACGATGACTGTCACTCACTGAAAAAACAATCCAGTCTTCCCAAGGTTAAATGTTTTCTCACACACACACACTTTCAGCACCTGCGTTAGGACATCACAGTCCAGACTTCTGCGTCTGATCTCGACCGCCTGTGAATATTTATAGCCTGTGAATATCTAAGATCAGTTCCTCCCTTCTTCTCTCTGTGTTCTCTGTTTCACTTCTTCTAAAGACCTTTCACACTATATTGTAGTCATTAGTAGTTCATGATTCATTTGCACACTTCAGTCACACTGCATTTCTCATTGTCGTCGCATTCGAGTACAAAATGATTTAAAGGTTCTCTTTTCACATAATCAGAACTTAAATGTTCTCCTAAATAAATCGTAATCCAATGTTTTAGAGCATCATGGGAACTTTAAAAGTGTTCTTTTTTATGATCTTTAGGATTATTTTGTACCTTAAGAACTTCTTTAATGTTTTTATAACATCATAGAATACTTAAAAGTGTTTTTAGAACATCATAGGAATGTATGTGGTATTAGAGGAACTTAATGGTGTTCTAATGGCAACATAGTGACAACAACAACATAGTGACAATGACAACAACTCTTATCTTAGCAACTTAAATGTTCTTTTATCTAAGGAACTTAAAAGATTCATTTATGACATCATAGGAACTTAAAGATTTATGACATAGGAACTAAAATATTATTTTATGACTGTATGAATTAAATGTTCTATTATGACATCATAGGAACTTAAAGATTTGACATAGGAACTAAAATATTATTTTATGACTGTATGATTTAAATGTTCTATTATGACATCATAGGAACTTAAAGATTCATGACATAGGAACTAAAATATTATTTTATGACTGTATGAATTAAATGTTCTATTATGACATCATAGGAACTAAAAGATTTGACATAGGAACTAAAATATTATTTTATGACTGTATGATTTAAATGTTCTATAATGACATCATAGGAACTTAAAGATTTATGACATAGGAACTAAAATATTATTTTATGACTAAAGGTGATTAAAGGTGTTATATGTATTTTTTTTAACCTTCTCTATCGGTGATGTTTCAGATTGCAACCAATTTTTACAAGAGCGCTCATGCTCGAACACAAGAGCGAGCACTCATGGTACAAGGCCACACTGAGACTTTATACACACCGGAGAAACAACATGCAACGTTACAATAATAGGCTACATTTAGGCATAATTTATGCTCCATGCTCATACCATGATAACATTACATTTGTGGTGTTATCTAGCATAACCGTACGTTCACACCGCCACCCTGCCAGCGACGCCGTGGAAAGATTCGTGGACGCTCTGATGCTCTGACATAGATCGAATGCGTGGTCTTTTTTTAAAACTGTATTTAACGGGGGTGCAAAGCAAACAAGCATGTCGATCGTTATTTTTGTTGAAAATTGATCGATAGAAAGACATGTTTGCTAATGAAATAAACAAATTAAAAGCCATTTGTGTGGTGTGGCTTTTGTGTTCGTGGTTAAGTGCTATTATAATTTGCATTCCCGCTAAAAAAGTGTTCTAGCACAAAAATCTTGCCTAAAAATAGTGTTGTGTGTCCTCTTATCATATTCAAATGATCAACCTCCTCTATTTTGTTTGGGAACTAATGTGATCGGAACTAAAGTTTCTAGGACTGCGTTCTCTGGAATTCTCTCAAACGGAGCGCTTCTACATTCCGATTGGTTGCCGCCGAACCGCCGAATTGCTTATTACCATGAAGTTGACCTGACTTCAACTCTCCTCACCGCTCTCACCAACCAAAAAGCACCGTGTGGCGGTTTGAACGCACAGTAAGGTATTTCACTAACTATTCGTATATCTTTCACAATCGGCAATGTCAACGTAGGTGAATGTTTAATATGATAACAAAAACGGTTAGTGAACTAGACTGAACAATTTCAGTGTAACAGTAAGATCGTAGGAAGTAACATTACTGTACTAACCGTGTCTGGAAATGTGTATTATAAACAATATGATAGTAGTGGGATATGTGACGTTAGACAGTAGATCTCGCACATAAAATAAAAGTTATATCCTAAAGCACTGACTTTTTGTTATCCTGAAACAGTCTTTTGTGTTCATTTCATGTCTCATATATGTTGTAGTTTACCTTGCTATTTCATTACAGTTTAGCATTATTTCACCATATCTGAAAACTTGTAATTTATCGCAATAAAAATAGCGGAGGTCTCTCCATAATTCAAATGGAGATGTTGATCCGTGTTTTCATCCCAAGTCGATCCAATTCACGTTTGGCCTGACGAGCTTCAGCAGATAAAGTTTTCTTTTGTATATTTATGTGGAGTGTGTGTTGTGCTGGAAGCAGGAGTGTTTTGGTGTTATAAGACTCAGTGCCGTCACATAGACTGTATATAAAGGAGAGAGGCTCGGGAGCGCGCATGCACGTCACATCCGATGGATTTCGCAGAAAATCCGACCCGGAGACTTCACATAGAAATCGGAATACTGGCCTTAAGAGGGAATAGCAACACCCCACAAGCGGATCATTGTAATGTGTGATTACAACCCCTTTACACACAGGCAATAAAAAAATTATTCATTTTAGTAGAAAAGTTACATATAGCACCTTTAAAGGAAGTTAAAAAGTCCTTTTTTATTATAGGAAATGAAAGGTTCTTTTATGACTGTAATTTTTTACATCATTGGAATTTAAAGGTCCTTTGTGGCATCTTGGCAACTTAAACGGTTCTTTTAAAAAGGCTCTTTTATGTCATCAATCTGTAAAACCCCTTCTGGAAGCTTTATTTTTAAGAGTTTAGACACGCAGATGTTGAAAATGAAGTTTTTCTTTTGATGGGGCAGCAGAGGTAGTCATTATAGTGTGTGTGTGTGTGTGCTCTTGAAATGCACCTCACTTTCTTCACATATGATTCTGCTCCTTCCTGCAGCTCGCGTGGAGTGTGTGTATTTTAAAGCTCTCCGTAGCTCTGCCTAAATATACGTTTTTACAGGGACTGACCCTTCATCAGGCTTCAGTGTGGTCACATCAGAGCTGCCCTGCACTTTCTGCACTGATGTACAGCTGTAATTACACGTGAAGCTGCTATTTTCTGTCCTTTGCATTGGGTTTCCATTACCTACAGTTTCTGTCCTGAAGTTATTTAAGTCATAACTGTAGCTGTGCTGCTGCTTGTTTTATTTAGAAAGAAATTCCAAAGCTTTTTGCAGCTTTCACAGCGCTTTTAATATACTCTGTGACCTCAAAAAGTATTGAGACACAAATGTTGGAATTGTCATTGCAAAATATCACGAGTTATGGTATTTGCATTTATCACTGTTTATGTTAACTGTTAGATTTAAAGCTACACTGTGTGATTTTTTTTTTTTTTTTACCCCCATCTAGCAGTGAAAAGGTATATGACCATCCAGTGAATATAAGTTTCTGTTCCTCTCGATTCCAATTTCGTTTTAACTCCTACGGTGGCCAATGTAGTCCAAGGTTAACATGGCTTCCAGTTCGACCTCGTCCATGAGTGTTAACTCAAACGTGAACGCAAAAGGCGAAGCTTGAATTAACGGGTCTGTCCCTCTTTGGCTAATGTACTTTCAAGATGGAGGGGCAACATGGCGACCGACATTAGAACCCCTTACCCGGCTTATTATACACTCACAAGAATACTTTATTATTTGAATGAAGTAAATATACATTAATGAGCACATATATTTTTGAAAGAACTAAGTGTTTTTAGCTAAGAATAAACTAAAAGAGTTGCACAGTGTAGCTTTAAGTTTTTTTTTGTTGTAGTTTCTTTGCATGTGATTAATTCCACAGGGCCATCATATCATGAAAGATGAATCATATTTCATGCCAAACCAAAGACTTTGTGTTCACCGCAGTATTTCTGGGTCCTCCGCAGTTCTGCCAGCCACATATTCTGCTGTGCTTGCTGGACTGCTAATGAGAAGCAGACGTCAACACTCATTTGCATGCAATATGCAACCCATTTTACAACCCATGTGATGTATTTCTGAGTGAACCAGATCTAAACCATTCTGATATAGAAAATGAATCCCTGTATTTTGCTCAGAAATGCATCACCTTACAGAACTTAAACACATTATACATCCCGTTTCATGGTTTCTTTAAAACAAATTGTAAACATGATTTCTTTAAACAAACTTATCTCATCTCAAGGGATGCATGAACTGATGACCTGTATACCTTAAATGCAATGTCAGTCACTCTATGTGAATGCGTCTGCCAAGTTTTGTTTTTTAGTGATGAGTGGACATGTTGAAGGTGGGGGGCAAACTCTCATACTCTTGGAAAGGAAAAACAAGAACCTAAAGAACAAACCACACACACACAAACACACAGGCCCTTGAAGCATGAGAGGGTGCAGAGAAAGAGAGGGATTGTGAGAGCTGTCAGCGGGCGTAGTGGGAAAGCTGATTCTGGCAGAAAGTGTTGTGTGTCGGCAGCGAGTGGCATCGATCACTGTGCCGTCTCTGTGAGTGCCCGGGCAGAGAGAGAGAGAGAGAGAGAGAGAGAGGGAAGGGCACAGTTGGCAGACACTGAATGTTTGAGAACGGCCACTTGGTTGCCCAGTTGGCAAGACGCCACGGTTTAAACCCAGCTTGCATTTCTGAGCCTGTGCGTGCAGCGGACACGAAACAGGTGCTCGACAAAATGTAGGCTTCAAGAGTATTAATGCAGGAAAAGAGGGCTGTGTGTGCATATGAGATGTGTGCGAGATCACATGCAGTGTGTGTGTGTGTATGTATGTATTTACCTGTCTGTCTGTTTGTCTTTCTTCTACACCCCTAATATACACACACATATAAAAGGAATATTTGGAAATGTAAACTGATATTTCCTACTGACACAGTACAGCAAAAGATAAAAATATTTGGCTTAAAACCATTTTTGGGAGGTAAAAATACTAACATGCCTAAGACTTTTGCACAGGTCCGTTTTTATTTGTGTACTCACAATAAAACCAAATCATTGTGCTTTTGTAAAATAAAGAAAACGAACAAGATGCCGCTTTCTGCCGTCCCAGTTTCCTTTCTGTGAAGTTTGTGGAGCGCGCTACAAAAATGAATGTAAACTCAGCGTATAGGCGACTAGCAAACTCTTGCGTGCCGTCTGAACTCTTGTTTTGGGTTGGTGCATAGATCGCCATTTTCTTTTTCTGCTCTTTTTCCGTTTGTGGTGGTTGGCGAACAGTAGCCGTGTTTCCAATCCATTACACTTTAAATTGCACAAATTGAAATTGCGAATTGAAAATAGGCACAATCTAAACATGTCAATTTCACAAACTCTCGTTTATCGCAAAAAAAGATTTTACGCCCGTTTGATATTTCTTTTTCGAATTGGCTGAAAAAAACACATTTGGCAAAACTGCAAGGGAAACAGTCGCCTGACTTAGAAGACGCTGTGTGTTTGGACAGAATACAAGACGGAGTTGTTTATTAAATTAATAAAAGAAAAAAAAAATAATTACAGGAATTCTGGATTCTAAACCTCAAAGTAAGGCCACAATCAAGACCTCGGAGCAGAAATGAGAGAGAAACACAAAGAAACTCCTCATATGTGTCGCTCTCAAGTATAACGGTCTTCCCTTGCCATTAATGCTTGGATAACATGCCACGTCTCATCCATTAAAAATAATAATGTCTAGTACGATGGCTCTGATATACACTCACAAGGATTATTAGTAGGGATGCACCGAAATGAAAATTCTTGGCCGAAACCGAAAACCGAAAAAGAGGAAACCAAGGCCGAAAACCGATAACCGAAACACCGAAAGAATTATTAGTATCATTGCATTTATGCCATGGCTATGACTGTGTACAAACTTTACTAAAATCAAGGCATTGCAATTGCATATTAATATCACATTTTCAAAGAATAAATCAATTACAAATTATGCAAATATTTATTTAGCACAATGCACAGTATAAAATAAAATTCTAACTAAAATGTTTAACTTTACCCCACTAATGTGTACACTAAATAATAATCTACTGGCCTGCAGAAAGGTTTTAAAATGAAACGTTCTCTCAAAAACAAAGCCGAGCGAGCGCAAACTTCTCATCAAACCAGGACCCAGTTTGCATGTCTAAATTAGTTACATTTTAAAAATTTGGCATACAATAGCATAAAAAGCTTTTTTAAATGAACAATAGTCCATGTTTAATACAAATGTACATGAAACTTAATGAAACATGTTTAGTGAATGTATTTAAATATTTAAGAGAGCATTAATTTAGTTCTATACATACATATACATAGTTCCCAATCCCATATACATATTTGTTGTAATGTCACAAGTAATAATCTCAGGGTTTACTGGATTTTACATGATTATTTTTGTATTGGTGGTGGAATAGCCTACTAAAAAATAAGCACTGTCATGTGTTTATCTTTCTTCTTCTCACCGATTCCTGATGGTTAGAGGACAGTTACTTGGGTCGTCCCCTGTCGTTTCAAGGAATAGTAAAACGGAGAGCGGGTTTGGAGCGGTGCGCGCGCTGTCTGTGGAGACTCGCGCTGCCTTGTTTACTTTCGCCTGCCTCCGCAGCGCGAGTCTCCACAGACAGCGCGCGCACCGCTCTTGACCCGCTCGCAACCGGAATCGTCGTCATGGCGGCGCGCGTTGTTTAGAGCAGATATAGGTGGATAAACAAGGTTTCCGTCTCATCGCGGGTTCAGATACACTGAAATGCGTCCGCACCACAGACATGTTGCTTCAGACAAGCACGTGCAGGTCGCGGTTTCTGTTTGCGTCATCACAACATTTCGGCCGTATTGTTTCGGTGATAAAAGTCTTTCGGCCGAAAACCGAAAATGCACTTTTGGGCCATTTTCGGCCGAAAATTTTCGGCGGCCGAATATTCGGTGCATCCCTAATTATTAGGAACACCTGCTCAATTTCTTGTTAATGCAATTATCTAATCAACCAATCACATGGCTGTTGCTTCAATGCATTTAGGGGTGTGGTCCTGGTCAAGACAATCTCCTGAACTCCTAACTGAATGTCAGAATGGGAAAGAAAGGTGATTTAAGCAATTTTGAGCGTGGCATGGTTGTTGGTGCCTTATAGGCCGGACTGAGTATTTCACAATCTGCTCAGTTACTGGGATTTTCACACACAATCATTTCTAGGGTTTACAAAGAATGGTGTGAAAGGGAAAAACATCCAGTATGCGGCAGTCCTGTGGGCTAAAATGCCTTGTTGATGCTAGAGGTCAGAGGAGAATGGGCCGACTGATTCAAGCTGATAGAAGAGCAACTTTGACTGAAATAACCACTCGTTACAACCGAGGTATGCAGTAAAGCATTTGTGAAGCCACAACATGCACAACCTTGAGGTGGATGGGCTACAACAGCTGGGCTACAACTCATCTCCACTACAAATAGGAAGAAGAGGCTACAATTTGCAAGAGCTCACTAAAATTGGACAGTTGAAGACTGGAAAAATGTTTCCTGGTCTGATGAGTCTCGATTTCTGTTGAGACATTCAGATGGTAGAGTCAGAATTTGGCGTAAACAGAATGAGAACATGGATCCATCATGCCTTGTTACCACTGTACAGGCTGGTGGAGGTGGTGTAATGGTGTGGGGGATGTTTTCTTGGCACACTTTAGGCCCCTTAGTGCCAATTGGGCATCGTTTAAATGCCACGGCCTACCTGAGCATTGTTTCTGACCATGTCCATCACTTTATGGCCACCATGTCCCCATCCTCTGATGGCTACTTCCAGCAGGATAATGCACCATCTCACAAAGCTCGAATCATTTCAAATTGGTTTCTTGAACATGACAATGAGTTCCCTGTACTAAAATGGCCCCCACAGTCACCAGATCTCAACCCAATAGAGCATCTTTGGGATGTGGTGGAACGGGAGCTTCGTGCCCTGGATGTGCATCCCACAAATCTCCATCAATCTGTAATGTGTTGCATCATGTGAATGAATTTCTCTGGGAAAGTGCAGTGTGTGAGAGACCATGTCGTGCGCTCACACACAGACACACACACATACGTCTAGCTTTTGTTGATTGTTTAGTGAGTGTGTGTAATTCTCCCCTCACACACACACAACAGGGTCTTTGTGTATGTGTGACCTCCCTTTAGCAGTTCCGTACATTGAGGGTCGTCGGTAGAATTTGTTGCACACGTGTGTTTGTTTCCTCCCTGAAGCTGTGAAATCTCGTCTGATGTTGATCAATGGTTGTAATTTTACTGTGTTGATTTCCAATGCATCCGTCACTGGTGTTGCTGTCCTGCAGGGTCAATCACGGCCCTCGTGTCAGTTTGAGTTCAGTTTTCCTTTTCATATCTGAAGCACATTAAATCATCTGATGTCTAAAGCCACAACAACTAAAAAAAGTAGTCATTTTCTATAGTTTTTTTATTTTTGTCTGATGCTTCCACCATGTCATTTGAATGTCATGTTGTCAATGTTCATTTACTACTTTCACAATTTTATAACAGTAAAACTAAGATCAAATAAGATCAAATTTCTCAACTGGAATTAATTGAAATTTGGAATGGAAATGTATAAATACTTGTGATGAGATTATTTTCAGGTTAATTTTTTTTTAATTTTGCAAACTTAAGGCCATTTCCGAAATTCGCATCCGAAATTTTCGCATGTAAAAAAAATAAATACGACCTCACATTGTGTCAATCACGCTTGCATACTGCCTCAAACTTTCGTCCGTTATAAAAAAATTGGATCGGGTTCGATTTTCTGCGTTTTTCGCATCTGTAGCAAGCAGTTGAATGTTTTTTTTTGACAATTCAGAACCACCGAATCACGAATACGAAAAAACGGAACTTTCGAAAATTTCGGACTCAGTGTGCAAGTGCCTTAAGTATTGTATCAACTGCGAATACTATATCTATCTTTAGAAATAAAAAATGACCAGAGACCATGAACATTTGGTTGTATTTGACACAACAGTCATATTTAAATATATACGGTATGAATGTAATTTATTTATTTTAATAGGGACAAGTATGTTACATAAGCTCATGTTCCATACTACAATATTTTTTCAGAGGCTAATTCTTACTGTTAGTCCCTAGTGGGTGTTTTATAAAATTAAACAATACAGTGTTAAAATAAACATGGAAACCCCACTGGTTAAGAGAATACTCCAAAAGAGTCTTCAGTCAAAAAGAAATTAAGGTTTTTGATGAAAACATTCCAGGATTTTTCTCCATATAATGGACTTTACTGGTAACCAAACGGTTCAAGGTCTAAAAGACAGTTTCAGTACAAACTGCAAACTGTTCAAAGGGCTTTAAACGATTCCAGACGATGAATAAGGGTCTTATCAAGCAAAATGATGGCTCATTTAATAAATAAATAACACAATTTAAGTTTTATAAGCTCATGACTCTCCTAACTAACTTTATTATTATTAGGACACACACCCGGTCCAAAAATACAGACAGTTTACAGTATTAAAAGACATAGAACACAATATTACATAGGCATATTTACATAAAGGCTAAAACGCCTCCTGTTAGAACTCGTTTATCAAAATGAATAAATCTTTTCCCGAGTCAATTCATTCATTTTGTTCATTGAATGAGCCTAAAGACACGATAAAAGATGTGTTCATTTTGATGAACGAGTTCGAACAGTAGAGTCACGAACGTGCATCACAGAACAAAACAAGGCGGCCATTTTAGCTTATAAAACTTCAACTCTGTTATTTTCCTTTTAAATAAGTGATCATTTCGCTTGATAAGACCCTTATTCATCGTCTAAAATCATTTAAAGCCCTTTGAACAGTTTGGTTACCACTGAAGTCCATTATATGGAGAAAATCCTGGAATGTTTATCAAAAACCTTAATTTCTTTTCGACTCTTTTCAACTCCTTCAAGTTTGTATTTGAAAAGGACCCAGTTTGACTCTCCATCCAGTTCAGTGATTGAATGCAAATATAAAGCGTAATGTACTTTTCTTTTATTTTTCCGACTGTTGAAACGTGTTTTCCAGTGATTTTCCTCTTTTAAAGCACTGTGTCTTGTTAAATCCATGTTCTAAGGATACGATAAGTTCTTCTCTCTCAGATCAGAATGAAAGCAATGAAACGGGTGAATCTGAAGAGCCGATATAAGCTGAGCGCTGCAGTTTGTGTTCTGTCTTTGCTTGGGGCCGTTTAGTGTCTCCGGTGATGTTCACATGTTCAAATAATGTTTCCTTGAGTTTCCTGTATCTTATTACATTCCACTCTCTTCACTTCATTTGTTTTCTTTTGTCTTTCAATTTTCTCCACAGAACAATAACATGGAGCACATATGGAAATCATTTGTTGGACTTTAAAAACACTTTCACTGAACACCTGTCAGGATATGCCTGCTTATGAACCACCAATACTAATGCATGTTATATTATGACATTTAAGTGTTATGTTGATTTTTACATGCATACGTTTTATATAAAATCTAGTTTTGCACATCTCTGTAAGGAGATGAAGGTTGTGTCTTAAATGACCACCTCTAGATGATTTTAAATACGAGCTGTCATGAAAATCATTATAGCAGGTGTCATTTTTCTGTCCTGAGGTTTAGTTGTCATTTCAGAAGCATGAGTTGTGCCTCTACTTCACTTCCCTGTGGCTTAGATATCAGTTCAGGGGAATTTCTGAAAAATCAACCGGTCCAGTTTACTGTCATCGTCAGGCGCTGATGTCATATATAGGTTATTGATCTTGAACTGTGGGCTGAATCTGATCTTGGTGATCTTGGACTGAATCTGAGTTCAAGGACACGGGACATGCTGTTTTTACCACACGGGACAGTGAGCACATGCTATGCTAACAGGCCTGCGCTGATAGCGAGCGAGAGGGATGTTTTGGCTTTATCTCACTGATGCTAATTTTGGTCGCTTGTCATCGCATTTCTGTTCTCTCCTTCCAAGCGCTGCTGTTCTGCCTGAAGCTGGGCTCGTTTCATGTGAATGTTGCGCCTTCCAACTATGAATGACTATTAGAAGTTCATCCATAAAGGCACATTCTGCATTGGAAAAGCTGACAGCATTATTAAGTCTTTCTGCAATATACATTGCAATATGAAAAAAATACAGTAATTTTCCCCAGATGACTTGAATAGCTCTATTCAAGCTGGGGGATTTTGTACATCTGCATATAGAGAAAAAAAATAATTGTAACACTTTACAATAAGGTTTCATTAGTTAACATTACCTACATTAGGCACTTTTTATAACAGCATTTATTTATTTTTGCTAATTTCAACATTTTCTAAAACATTATTCAAATCAAAAGTTATATTAGTTAAAGGGTTTGTTCACCCAAAAATGAAAATTAAGTCATTAATTACTCACCCCCATGCTGTACCAACCCCGTAAGACCTTCGTTTGTCTTCGGAACACAAATGAAGATTTTTTTGATTAAATTTGAGAGCTGTATAACTACCACATTGGCTCCCCTAAGGGACTGGCTCTTGACGGCCCAGAAAGTCAATGAAGAAAATGTTTAAATATCCCAAGTGACTACCGTGGCTCAACTATATGTTTATCAAGCGACGCGAATACTTTTTGTGCGAAAAAACAAACAAAAATAACGAGTTTATTCGACTATTTCTTTTCTTCCTTGTAGGCCAGAAACGAGACTTCCTTAGATTTCCACGACGCATGCGCGAGAATTGCGATCTGAAGTAGTGTAAGCTGGTGTAAGCAGATCGCAAATCTCGCGCATGCGTCGTGGAAAAGTCTCGTTTCTGGCCTACAAGGAAGAAAAGAAATAGTCGAATAAACTCGTTATTTTTGTTTGTTTTTTCGCACAAAAAGTATTCCCGTCGCTTGATAAACTTATAGTTGAGCCACGGTAGTCACTTGGGATATTTAAACATTTTCTTCATTGACTTTCTGGGCCGTCAAGAGCCAGTCCCTTAGGAGCCAATGTGGTAGTTATACAGCTCTCAAATTTAATCAAAAATATCTTCATTTGTGTTCCGAAGACGAACGAAGGTCTTACGGGGTTGGTACAGCATGGGGGTGAGTAATTTTTGGGTGAACTAACCCTTTAACGCAATGTGAACTAACTTGAACAAACAATGAACAGCTGTATTTTTAGTAACGTTAACAAAGATTAACAAGTACAGTGATAAATGTATGATGGTTATGTATCGAGATTAGTTCGTGTTAGTTTGTACATTAACTAATGTTAACAAATGAAAACAATTTTTTTTTAAAATGAATCTTTTTAGTGCTAAACAGTTCGCAAGTTGGGTATGCAAGTTACAAGAACCAAATCAAACCCCTTTCAGTAACAGTGACGTGAACAAACTTTTCAAAAACTAAAAATAATAATATGTATGTATGTTTATTTATATTTATTTTTATATATATTTGTAAATATTTTATTTTTAAATATTATGGTAAATGGACTGCATTTATATATTGCTTTCACAGACCCAAATGGCCACCAATGCGCTTTACATTTTGCCTCGCATTCACCCATTTATTACTAAACAAAATAAGAAATGTAATTTAATTAAAAAAATATATATTTTTTTAGTACAGCTGTAAATTACTATTATTTACTTCTAAAATTCTTTTTTTTTTACATATTATAAACAATCAAACTTTTATTTTTGGTGGTTTTCTGGCAAACAAATAAATGCAATTTAATGTAAATGAAAACAGCGCCAGACTTCACTCTGAAACCAGCAGTGAGTGCATATATTTATTTAAGTATATAACAGCCTTGATTTGATAATCACACTTTCTGTCATCATTGTATCAAGAATTATTTATGTTTTGCAATATATTTTTATGCTGTAAATAGTTTAGAGCATGAAAATTGTATTCAACAGTATGGACCATGGTACTGTATATATTAAAAATGACATGTATGGTGCTGTTTTGTTCATTGTATGGAAATGAGCAGGGTGAATATGATGTATATTCATTCTCATTATGTGATTTGTCATTGTGTGCAAAGTAAGCACTTCATCTAAAGGGATTTACCGCTAAATGATGACACGTGTCAGTTTGAACATGCTAAATTTCTCCATTTCATTGGCTGTGATTGTCTCAGATGTGGAGCTCGTAGTTCGACTAACGGCTGTCTTCTCTTCCTTTTCTCTCTGTCGTTCTCACAGAGGAAACATCACGCTACCGAAGATCCCGGAGTCCAACATGGCTCTGAGCGTGTTAGGAGTGTTTCTGGGATTGCTTCTGGAAGTTTCCACACACGGCCCCTCCAGCGTTCCCAGGAGCTCATGGAAGCAGGATGGTGAGTGAAGGGTTCATTTTTATTTTTTTATTTTCAAAAATGTAATGGGTGTCAAACGTCTGCAGGCGCCACGTGTTTGCTGATGCTATGTGTGTTAGAAAAGCCACACACCGAACTTCCTGTGATGGTGAAGCCTCTAAACTTCTAAACTGTGTGTGTGTGTTTATGCTGTATATATGTGTATACCTTTTTTATATGTATGTGAGATGTATACACACACAATGTCACTATGATTTGTGGATTTGTCTTAAAGAAATGACTACTTTTATTCAGCAAGCATACGTTTAATTGATCAATTACAATTACAAAATTGCAAAATATTTTATTCTCAATCTATTCTATTTCAAATAAATGTTGTTCTTTTGAAAAAATGTCAAGATTAAATGTATATATAAATAATATTCCACAAAAAGCACAACCTTGATAATATAAAAGTTTTTTTGAGCAGAAAATCATCATATTAGAGTGATTTCTGAAGGATCATGTGACACAGAAGACTGGAGTTATGATGCTGAAAATACAGCTTTGATCACTGGAATAAATTACATTTTAAAATGTTTTTTAATTTGTTGTAATATTTCACAATATTACAGTTTTCACTGTGTTTTTGATCAGATAAATGCAGCTTTGGTGAACATAAGAGACATAAGAGAAAAACATTAAAACATTTCATCCCCAAACTTTTCACCAGTAATATATGTACATTATACATACAGTATATATATATATACAGTATCTATATATATATATGTATATGTATATAAGCATGTTTCACCATCACAGGAAGTTCGATGAGTGGCTTTTCTAACACAAATAGCATCAGCACACACATGTGGCGCCTGCAGACGTCTGGCCACTGGAGACCCGAGAGCCGCAAGTATGTTCCGTAAACTCACACGCATGCACACACTCCAAACTGGCCACCAAACAAAACTGAAGTGTGCCAGTGACACATAACTATCTTTGAGTGCTCATGCTCAAATATACATGTAGTGTATAAATATTCCTTACTAAAAATAAAGTGTTGAAGAATTACGGCTATTGCACTTGGTCATTTGTGTCCTCCAGAAGAAGCTATTGTAATCAAAATGTACCCTTTTTACTTTCTTAAAGGAAGACCTCTTATGCCCTTTTGTCTAGATTTTGTTTTTGGGCTGTACTAAAATAGGTTTTCATGCTTGAATGTAAAAAAAAAAACACATTATTTGTCCCATATTGTCGGTTGTTTCAGCGCCTCTCTTCTAGGCTTGCCGCGATAGACGGTGTTGACGGTGTTACCGGTTTTAAGCCCCATCACCGGTGACATCACTTTCCCACCGTGACACCGCGATGTTTTGACTTTTTTTTTTAAAGTATTCGTTTTTGCTAAAATATTTATTTGAATTAATTAAAAATAATAATTTTCAATTATTTAGTTCTAAAGAGAGCATTATAATTAAAAATGAACTGCGCAACGCGTGCCGTCACGTCACAGATCAGCAAGCATCAGGATTCCATTTAGCACGTGTGGAGACGAGAACGAGTCAAATTACAGAAAAGCAAGATAATGGCGGAAGATTTGGTGTCAAAACGCAATGCAAAAGCGCCTGTTTGGCAATATTTTGGCCAATATATATTAATGTTAATAAATGCCAATTTATAGTGTTTTACTTTTTTTTAGAGTGCTGTCATTTATGTAGGCTAAGGTCCTTTTTAAAGTTTTTATTTTATATTCGTCTCTTTTTATTTGGTTTTATCTTATTTAAACTTTGTTTAATTTATTTAGGCCTATTTTGTTTTCTTATTCGTTAATAAACGTTTTATTTTTTTGGGCCCACAGTTTGCCGATTTTCACTTTTTTTAGCCTATGCATGGGGTTATTTTTATTCGTTCGTTATGCTAATAAAAGTTCTGTCTATATTTTATTCGTTTATTATTCTAATAAAAGTGCTGTCTAAATAAAAGTTTATTGTCAGCGAGTTGTTTTTTTTTTTTCCATTCCAGCAATTGACGCTGAATTGCAATTGACGCTTATTTCGAAAGTGAAAGTATGTCATTTATGTAGGCTAAGGTCCGTTTTGAAGTTTTTATTTTATATTCGTCTCTTTTTAATTGGTTTTATCTCATTTAAACTTTGTGTAATTTATTTAGGCCTATTTTATTTTCTTATTCGTTAATAAACGTTTTATGGTTCTTATTTGTTTGGGCCCACATTTTGCCGATTTTCACTTTTTTCAGCCTATGCATGGGGTTATTTTTATTCGTTCGTTATGCTAATAAAAGTCTATAAATAAAAGTTTTATTATCAGCGAGTTGTTTTTTTTTTGTCCATTCAAGCAATTGACGCTTATTTCGAAAGTGAAAGTATAACGCGCACGCATTTAAAAGCTATTTAACCCCCCCGCCCTGCCCTCCACGGTGACACCGGGATTACCGGTGTTGTCACACGTCGATTAACCGGTGGGAAATTTTCCTCACCGCGGCAACCCTACTCTCTTCCCTGTCTGTCAGTAAAGGTCTCTATGAAGCCCCTCCTTCTGAAAAGTATACTGTGCTCTGATTGGTCTGCTGGAGCTTGTGTTGTGATTAGTCGAGCGCTTCGACTGTGTTTGGGAAATGTCCCGCCCCTTACCCTAACATGAGTTTCAACACACAACTAACTAACTCAACTAGTCCCCGCCCCTTTATTCTACATATTAATTATTTAAATGAGGAATATTGTGAGGTGTTGGTTCCCGGAAGAAACTGAAGACTACAATGGAGGCGTTTCAGGAGTTCAGAAACACTGACACTGATAAAGAGATGAACTCTCTGTAACTTTGCAGAGCTTTTTCACGCTCAAACAGCAACATTACACACCCAAGAACATGAACATATAAAACAAGTTTGATAGGACCCCTTTAAAGGAGTAGTTCACTTTAAAAAAACTTTTGCTGATAATTTACTCACCCCATGTCATCCAAGATGACAAAAAATGAAAAAAAAGTTGGTCTTATCAAGCAAAACGATCGCTCATTTAAAAAAAAAGCAAAGTTTAAGTTTTATAAGCTAAAATGGTCACCTTGCTCTGTTCTGTGATGCGCGTTCGTGACTCTCCCATTCGAACTCGTTCATCAAAATGAACAAATCTTTTCCCGAGTCAACTCGTTCATTTCGTTTGTTGAATGAACCGAATGACACGAAAAAAGATTTGTTCATTTTGATGAACGCGTTCGAACAGGAGAGTCACAAACGCGCATCACAGAACAGAGCAAGGCGACCATTTGAGCTTATAAAACTTAAACTTTGTTGTTTATTTTTTAAATGAGCGATCGTTTCGCTTGATAAGACCCTTATTCATCGTCTGGAATCGTTTAAAGCCCTTTGAACAAGTTTGCAGTTTGTACTGAAACTGTCTTTTGGACCTTGAACCGTTTGGTTCCCATTGAAGTGCATTATATGGAGAAAAATCCTGGAATGTTTTCATCAAAAACCTTAATTTCTTTTCGACCGAAGAAAGAAAGATATGGACATCTTGGATATACATGGGGGTGAGTAAATTATCAGAAAAAGTTTTTTTTTTAAAGTGAACTACTTGAAAGTTTATTCCATTTTAAAAATGTGCAATGCACTCATTCAGCAGACGTAAAGAGATTCCAGAAAATGGCCTTTCTTTTCCAGACGTTTTTCTCCTTGAATTTTCCGTCTTAGTCAGAAATGTCTGCTGTTTATTTCCAGGACGATCTCAGCCAGGACCCACAAATCCCATCTGATGGTTTGCTAATGTGTGTGTGTGCGTTTCTGTAGAAGTGAACCTGCTGGAGTTCTGGGAGCCGGATGTGTTTAACTACACGACTCTCCTGCTGAGCGAGGACCGAGGTGTGCTGTACGTGGGCGCTCGAGAGGTCATCTACCAACTCAACATGAACAATGTGTCAATCAAGAGCAACCAGGTGAGAATTATTCCTGCCATGTCATGTTGCTGAAATCTCTTTTAAACACTCTTCATGTGAGTCACAGTTAGAGGACGGTGTTGTGATGTTGTATTGACTGTGGTCTATTTCAGCTGATGTGGAAAGTTCCAGAGAACGACATGTCAATGTGTATTTTAAAGGGGAAATCTAAAGAGGTAATGTGGAAAAATGTCTTCGATCTGAATATTTCATCACTGATGGTGGAATATTTGTAAGTAATGTTTTTTTGTGCTTGTGTGACAGACGGATTGTCGAAATTACGTTCGAGTTTTGCAAGTCCTGGATGGAGACAATCTGTTTGTTTGCGGGACTCACGCGTTTCAACCTCTCTGTGATTATCTGGTGTGTACAACTCTTAACATTCACTAATTAAACCTTCAAAACACTCAACTGTGGAAGATGTTGACAAGTTTGGAATCGGGCAACAGTAGGCCTCAGCTTTTTATCAGCATCTATTTTCTCCAAATGGATGTTGTGAAATTCTTCAATAAAGTGTTTTAAATTTTGAACCAAACTAACCAGCACACAGATACATAACATTACAAATATTTTGAATAACATTTGTGGCAAAGAAATATTATAAATCTGGAGTTATAAAAGGCTTTGTGAGCATCTTTTATGAAGGAATGAGCTACTCTGCGCATAAAACAATACAATATTATGGCCTCTCTGAGAATTATTAAATGCAACTATTAAATCCCCCCAAAAAATTTTAAAGTGTAAATACCACTTATTCATGGCTTCTACAGAAGCATATAAAATCTTACTCAAACTTCTCAAAAAAAAAACCTTAATAATTTGCTTATGCAAATTTGCAAGTGTGAATCACAATTGAATCCTTGATTCACTCACCAGAACGAGACGCTATACGAGAACCGCATTATGGTTTTAGTTAACAATAGCAACATTGCTGGGATCTTTACTTTAAGGAACTCAGCTGTTCCGCTTTATATAGTTTTAAACACAAAAGTATTATCATCAATTTCAATATGTGTGACATTTTGGTTTCTCTAGATTGTCAGAACTTCCCTGATATTTTGATAACAATGGCCCTGTTTAATACAATAGTTTCCTCTTTTTGTTGCCATAAAGACAGACAACATGATCATGTGACTGTGGTAGAGGCTGACATTTTTTCGGGAATCTCGCGGGTCACGGGAATCAAATGGGAAACAAAATCACTATGCATCACGGGATTGGGAAAGGAAAAATGTAAGCGGGACTGGGCAGGACCGGGAATCGTAATAAAATTATGATACTCAACTAATATACAGTTTCCAGTTTTGGGAAAGTTCACTTTTTTCATGAACTAGTTCAAAGTTCAGTTCACACATTTTAAAATGAACTAGTTCAGTTCATAGTTCATACTTCAAAAAATGAACTAGTTCATTCATAGTTCTTTTTTCCATATGTTGCAAGCTTTTTTAAATTATTATTATTGCAACAGCCCATACACAACCACAGACAACAATTATTTTATCGACGGGCAGTTTGCACAGAAAAGTACGATTTTTCCCATCCTCACCAACCTCGTCATAAAATCCGTTTAAATGATCATACGTCGCCTCCTCGACATTTTTTTTTTGTGGGAGTGGGATGGGAGAGGTTTGAAAATTCACTCCCGTGTCACCCTCTACTCTGTGGTCTGAACTTATTAACATTTACGCATTTGGCTGACACTTCATCTAAAGCGAGTAGCATTGCATTCAAGGTCTACATATGATGCTTTATATCTATTTAATTTCTTATTTTACTTTTACTTAATAATAAAACTTTAACGGGATGTTCTGACGTCTCTTACCAGCTCATTTCTCTTTAGTCTCTGCAGAATTTCAGTTTGCTCAACAGACCAGAGGACGGCAGGGGGAAATGCTCCTTTGACCCGGGCCAAAGTTTCACTACCGTAATGGTTGGTAAGTTCACCTGCATATTCCTTCTGTTACCTACACCACATCAGCAGGACACCCTCAGTGTTTCGTCTGGTATCTTCATATCCTCATATTGTCAGTAGTAGTGTGTTAACTGCTTGTTTTTCTCGTTCAGATGGCGAGTTGTACTCGGGAACCGCTTATAACTTCCTGGGGAGTGAGCCGATCATCTCTAGATCTTCTCCGTCTCAGAGTTTACTGCGCACTGAGTATTCCACGTCCTGGCTCAACGGTACGCCGCAAATGTTTCCATTACACTGACTAGACAGCGGTATGAAAAAGCAATATACTGTAGAAATACATGTAGATAAACAAGTAGGCATCGAGAACAGTCAAATAAGAGTTCTATGTAGACTCAAAGCACATTGGCACAGGATAGGCGAGGAACGGGGGGGACGTGCATCCCTCACTCATAATAAAACGTAAATTCACCCCCCCCCCACATTTTTGGGCCGATGTGAATAATTCTAGATTTAAATAGAAAGAGACAAGATAGTCAATGCATGAGCTGCCGTTTTATTCTTATCCAAAATGAGGCGATCTGAACATCGTTCTCTCGTGTAATGTATTTTGTTTCGTTTATACTCGAAGCTGGAGGGTGCTCTCTCACAGAAAGTCCAAAACGGATTCGTAGACGTAATAACTTATAACGCTCCAGGAAATCCCTTATATGGACAAAGGCATCCAGCTATGGCAGCAAGCTGAATAAAAAGAAACGTTTTGACTGATGAAACGTGAAGACAATAAACAGTGTGTTTTTCAAGCCATCTTAAGGTATTTATTGATAAGTATATGAATAGTGCAGTGCTAATTTACAACCATTTTTATGTTTTTGACTGCTCACCAAGGCTGCATTTATTTGATCAAAAATACAGTAAAAACAGTAACATTGAGATATTATTACAAATTAAAATTGCAAATTAAAACTCCAGTCTTCAGTGTCACGTGATCCTTCAGAAATCATTCTAATATGATGATTTGCTGCTCAAGAAACATTTATTATTATTATCAATGTTGAAAACAGTTGTGCTGCTTAAAATGGTTGTGGAAACCATGATGCATATTAATTTTCAGGATTCTTTGATGAATAGAAAGTCCAATGAACAGCATTTATTGGTGTTTATTATATGTATTAATTAAATGCATTTATAAAATATAATCTTTTGTAACATTATAAATGTCTTCACTGTCACTTATGATCAATTTAATACGTCCTTGATGAATAAAAGTTCTAATTTCTCTCTTTTTTTATCTTACCACAAATGTTTGAATGGTATCATGATTTAATGTAATTAAACAAAAAAAAAAGCTAAAAGCTAATTCAGAATAATAATAAAACCTATAACAGTATATAAATGATGGTTAAATTTCCTTTTTTTATTTCTCTTTATTTGAAAAGGGACTGTGTACATTAATCAACATTAACAATGAACAAAAACACACTTTTTTTTTTACTAATATTAAAACGAAAACTGATATAAAAGCTAATTCAGAATAATAATAAAACCTATAACAGTATATAAATGATGGTAAAATTTCTTTTTTCATTTCTCTTTATGAAAAGGGACAGTGTACATTTAATCAACATTAAAACAATGTAAATGTACCCGAGTTAGCTCAAAAGTGCTAATTTTCATCAGTAGTCCCCCAGCCGGGTGTAAAAAAGGCAACCTTAAAGATAACCACAGGTATAAAATAAAAAAAATAAATTTACATACAACACCTTATGGTTAACAAAATACAATTCATATAAAATAAATATATAATTTTTAAATTAGGGCTGTGCAAAGATTAATTGTGATTAATCGCATACAAAATAAAAGTTTACATAATATATTTGTGTGTGCTGTGTATAATTATTTTATATGTATAAATACATATGCATGCATGTATATATTTAAGAATTATTTGCACGTATATATATATATACAGTGCCCTCCACAATTATTGGCACCCCTGTTTAAGATGTGGTTGAGGACTTTTAAAAATTATCCCTTTTTTTTTTAAACAACATAGAACCCAAATGCAAAAAAAGAGAAAAATCCAACCTTTTATTTAAGTACATTATTTTGGTGGTAAAAAAAAATGTAAAAATTTAGAAAAATAAAAACTTCAAATCATGTGTCCCACAATTATTGGCACCCCTAACAATTCCGCTGAAAAATGTAATTGATTTTAAAAAAATATATATATTCTGTAGTTGCTAATGTTGGTCAGGATATCTAGGAACTTTTAATTAGTAATTCATGACTTCCTATTTCCCTGGGGTATAAATATGACATGACACAGAGGCCTAATTCTCTTACCCATTTGTCAACATGGCAAAGACAAGAGAACACACCATTCAAGTAAGGCAGATGTGTGATGACCTTTATAAGTCAGGCAATGGCTACAAGAAAATAGCCACTCACCTTATATTGCCCATATCTAAAGTTAGAGGAATCATTAAGAAGTTTAAAACAACTGGAACAGTGACAAACAAGGCTGAAAGAGGTCCCAAGTTTATCTTGCCACAACGCACTGTGAGGAGGATGCTAAGAAAAGTAAAAAAAAAGTCCTAAGCTCACTGTCACAGAATTGCATCAAATAGTGGCATCTTGGGGTCACAAAATCTCCAAAACAACCATCAGACGCTCTCTACATGCCAACAAGATGTTTGGGAGGCATGCTAGGAAAAAGCCTTTTCTCACTAACACTGACAAACGTAAACGTCTGGAGTTTGCCAAGCGGCACTGGGACTTCATCTGGGATCGTGTGCTTTGGTCAGATGAGACTAAGATTGAGCTTTTTGGCAACAAACACTCTAAGTGGATCTGGTGTAAAACAAAAGATGTGTATGCCGAAAAGTACCTCATGCCCACCGTGAAGTATGGTGGAGGATCTGTGATGCTGTGGGCCTGTTTCTCTTCCAAAGGCCCTGGGAACCTTGTTAGGGTGCATGGCATTATGAACACTTTGAAATACCAGGACATTTTAAATAAAAACCTGATGGCCTCTGCCAGAAAGCTGAAGATGGGTCGTCATTGGGTCTTTCAGCAGGATAATGATCCAAAACGTGTAGCAAAATCTACACAAAAATGGTTCAGTCACAAACTCAAGGTCCTCCCATGGCCATCTCAGTCCCCAGACCTCAATCCAATTGAAAACCTGTGGGGTGAGCTAAAGAGGAGAGTGCACAAGAGAGGGCCCAGGATTCTGGATGATCTAGAAAGATTTTTCAAAGAAGAATGGTCAAAGATCCCTCTCTCTGTGTTCTTCAATCTTGTGAGATGTTATAGGAGGAGATTAAGTGCTGTCTTGTTGGCAAAAGGGGGTTGTACAAACTATTAACATCAGGGGTGCCAATAATTGTGGGACACATGATTTGAAGTTTTTATTTTTTTAAATTTTACATTTTTTTTTTTACCACCAAAGTAATGTACTTAAATAAAAGGTTGGATTTTTCTCTTTTTTTGCATTTGGATTCTATGTTGTTTGAAAAAAAGGGAGAATTTTTAAAAGTCCTCGACCACATCTTAAACAGGGGTGCCAATAATTGTGGAGGGCACTGTATATATATATATATATACATATATACTGTATATATATATAATATATATATATATATAAATAATATATATAAATACATAAATGCATGTGTGTGTATTTATATATACAAAATAATTATACACAGCACACACACATATATTATGTAAACAAAGTTTTACTTTGGATGCGATTAATTGCAATTAATCTTTGCACAGCCCTAATTTAAATGCACACATAAAGCATTAGTGCCCACAAGTTTGGCTCTCTACAAGCCCATTTTTTTTGCTTTCTTTTTGAATGAAATTTTTTTAGAAATAGCACTGCTCAGTTGTGACTGGTTCTGGTTGTCTGCGCAGAGCCGAGTTTCGTCTTTGCCGATGTGATCCGGGAAGGGCAGAATAGCCCGGATGGAGATGACGATAAGATTTACTACTTCTTCACGGAGGTGTCGGTGGAGTACGAGTTCTTTGGCAAGCTGCTGATCCCCAGGATCGCGCGTGTTTGTAAGGTGAGATCTCCATTTCTTCATTTTCCATTTCGTTTCCAACGAAGGCATAAAAATGTATTTGTTCCGCATGTTTAGGTTTTTTCTCACTCAGTAAACATCACACTTCCGTCTTTGTCACTTTAGAAGGATGCTTCTATCTCAGCATCTTATCTAGATCTAGATCTTATCTAGATCTCTCTTTTTTTGTTTTTCATTCTTTTAACATCTTGCTTTCAGTTTCTGTTTTCTGCTAGAGAATCAAGATTTGATCATGTGCCATTTCAGAGCTGAAGATATTCTTGCAAGCCATTTTTTTGGTGCATATTAATGTTTATTTTGGAAGCATGTTTAGTTTATGGCTCAGCGTGCTGTTGAAATTAGCAAAAGTTCATCCGGAAGTAATAATTACCAAATATTTCAGAGACATAATTGAAAACAAAGCAGAATGAAATTTCAGACTGTACTAGACCCTGACCATGAGCCAAACACTCATATTTATCTATTATAAATTATACACTACCGTTCTAAAGTTTTGACCAAGTACACTTTTTTTTAATGTTTTTAAATAAAGTCTCTTCTGCTCTGCATTCATTTGTTCAAAAATACAGTAAAAACAATAATATGGTGAAATATTATTACAATTTAAAATAGCTGAATTGTATTTAAATATATTGTAAAATGTAATTTATTCCAGTGATCAAAGCTGTATTTTCAGCATCATTTCTCCAGTCTTCAGCGTCACATGATCCTTCAGAAATCAACCAACAAATCATTTCTTTATTTTAACATCCTGTTTTAAACAAAACAAAACGCATGATGAACTGATGAAATAAAATTTCACCTCTACACAAAGTGTTTGTGATCACAGAAGCCTTTCAGTGCTTGAGGCTGTGGTTAGTTTTAGTTCCAGTTGTAATGAAATATTTACTTCATGTTAATGACACCATGCAGATGTACCATTGTAAACATTTCTCTCTAAAATGTGTCACGTCTCTCGCTGTAACAGGGTGATTTGGGAGGCCAGCGGACTCTGCAGAAGAAGTGGACGTCGTTTCTGAAGGCTAAACTGGTTTGCTCCATGCCTGAGCTCAACTTTGTCTTCAATGTGGTTCATGACGTGTTCATTCTGAAAGCCCCTCACTGGAGAGACACCGTCATCTATGGGGTCTTTACATCTCAGTGGTGAGCTTTAGCATATTTCTTTATGGTTAGTCGGAAATAAAAAGCCACAGTGCTTAATGAGTGTGTGTGACGTTTAAAACCGCTTGTTCCAGTTTGGCTTGATTCATCCGAGTATGTCTGTGAGTCATGACATCACCTGGATCTGAGTGACTCACTGGATTAATGCTAAACAAAAGTGGTATGACTGGATTTTTTTCTGCATTAGTGAAACGTTTCTTGTTTCTCTGTGTGTCAGGGGGAATGTTGGTCTGTCCGCGGTGTGTGCGTATAACATGACTTCGGTGCACGAGGTCTTCTCCAAAGGGAAGTACATGCAGAAGGCCACGGTGGAACAGTCCCATACCAAGTGGGTCCGATTTAATGGCATCACCCCGAGTCCCAGACCCGGAGCGGTTAGTATTTGACCAATGTATCTGATCACATGATCCTTAAACCGATAATGAAGGGGTTCAGTTTAAAGGGTTAGTCCATCCAAAAATGAAAATGATGTCATTAATGACTCAACCTTATGTCGTCCAAGCTCGTAAGACCTCCGTTCATCTTCACAACACGGTTTAAGAGTTAGATGTATATACTGTACAATTGTAACTCTTAAGTTAGCAATAAATATTTGGCTTGAGGTGAAACTCATATTTGTTAACAAGCAGGCAGGAAGCTAATAATATCTCCTATTAATTGCTCTATCGCTAATCACTTGATCTGATTATTATGCGTTTCAGTGCATCACCAACCTGAACCGCATGCAGAACATCAACTCGTCCCTCCAGCTGCCGGATAAGACTCTGCAGTTCGTGCGGGACCATCCGCTGCTGGAGGACCCCGTGCTGCCCATCGGCAACGGCCCGCGCCTCATCACCAAAGACGTCAACTACACGCAGATCGCTGTGGAGAGAGTTCAGGCCCTCGATGGAAACCTCTACGATGTGATTTTCACCGCCACCGGTGAGTGAATGCGGTGAAGACATGCCAAAACCACTGGATGGGAAAGTTTGGTTTTGATTTGTTTCTTTACGCCAGGGTTTCCCAAACGGGGGGTCAACGGGGGATAATCGCGTCATGATCCGCTGTGTGCATTCAGGAACACAACGTGTGCTAGCTTTACGTCATTATACATCATTTCCAACATTTTTGTTCACTGAAGTTTGCAGCATTTCAGCAAACTCGCCAAAATAAAAGCTTGAGGAAAGTGAAGAATTTAATACATATATTATTATTAGTAGTAGTAGTAGTAACTAGTGTAAATAAAGCATTATGATAATTATGAAAAAAAAAAAATTCTTTATTTCTAGTTTAAAACTGCATTTTTTCTTTCTTTCTTTATAATTAATTAAAATATAATAAAAATAATAATAATTAATCAATTGGTTAATAATAATATAAATATTATAAATTATAATAATGGTAAAACTAGTTATTATAAATAATAATAATAATTATTATTATTATAATATATATATATATATATATATATATATATACAGTATATATAAATTTATATATATGTATAATAGATATATATATATATATATATATATATATATATATATAATATAAAAATATAATAAATAATAATAATGGTACAACTAATTATTATTTTAATAATAGATATATAATAAAAAATAGTATTCATAACAACAATAATATCTTATATAGATAATTATTATGATTATATTAATAATAATAATAATAATAATAACATATTGTATAAATAATAACAATTGTAATTGTTATTAACATTATTATGTAATAATAATAATTAGTAGGAGTATAATTATTGTTTAAATAATATTATTATTATTAATATTATATAATTTTGATTAAAACATCAGTGTGAATGTAATGTGGACTGAGGCACTATCACAATAAAAAAGAGATTCAACTCTACTTGAAATTTCAGCTACAAAGTCAAAACAATTTTTTTTTTTATAAAAGATTATGTTTTATCTGTTTACTTGCATGTCATGAAACTATTAACCGACATCAGAGAAACATGAACGTGCAAATTATTGGAATATTATTGGCTCAGGTGACAAGAAAGTTCAGGTTTCCAGTGAAGTGTGGAGGTGGTGATGCAGGTGTCATGTTGTTGAATGATGTGTCCTCAGATAAAGGTTTCCTGCATAAGTCTCTGGTGTTGGAGGGAGAGGTTCACACGGTGGAGGAGATCCAGCTGCTGAAGAACTCCGAGCCAATAAAAACGCTGCTACTCTCCTCACAGGCGGTGAGAACAGCTCAGATTCATCTTATCAGTCATGTGGCCATTTGAGAGATGAAGCACGTGAAATGAAATCCACAAAAACACACTTTATTCACTGTTATTCCACAGCAGGGAGGAAGTTTCCATACGCTGGAGACAGACAGTCTGTACAGACTCTGTTCTTCTTCCAGCAGAGCAAATCCTCTACAGTTTCTCATTCTCACACAGACAATGAATATATAAGAGAACGAAAAATGGCTGCAGGAATATTAATCGTAATTATATATATATATATATATATATATATAATTTCTGCAAGTATTTCTCGATATATATTAAATATATGTTATATTTTATAGTCAGATAAATCATCATATTTTGTTTTATTTTTACATAATTTTTTTAAATTTTTAATTTTTTTAGCATTTGTATTATTTAATATCCATGCTTACATATTTGTGCTGAAAAGATTTGTCAGAAGAATCATAATTTATGTTATTCATGTCATAGTCTGTCATTAATTTTTCGTCATTATATTTATATTATAATGTATTATATATATATATATATATATATATATATATATATATTATTATGCAGGTACTTATTACTTTATGCTTCATAATTTTAGAGTCAGAGGAATCGTCTTTTTTAAATACAGTTTATTAAACTGTTTTTAAAAAATAGAGTATATAATACAGTATAAACTGTTCTTAAATACAGTATATTACATAATATCCTTACTTGCATATTTGTTCTAAAATAACTTTAGTGGAATCATAATTTCGCTGTTTTTCACTACATGAACACAAGAAAGTTTATTCATTTTAATTTATAATCACAAATATAACTGTACAATCTAATAAAATCTAATTTATATTTTAATTGTATAATTTATATATTTTAATCTCAAACATTTGAAAGAAAAAAAAACATGTAAAACGCACACACTACAAGAGTATTTTTGAGTGGATCATGTGTGAGTCACTGATTGGTTGTTTTGAACGGATTGATTCAGGCCCAGTTCCTGTACGCTGGTTCTGACTCCGGCGTGGTTCAGTGTCCCACAGCGTTCTGCGAGAAGTACCTGTCCTGTGTGGACTGTGTCCTGGCTCGAGACCCGTACTGCGCCTGGGACGCGCGCTCAACTTCCTGCATTAATATTTTCCAGAGTGATGATCAACAACGGTGAGAAATGAGAACTGACCGCCACATCGTGACCGACGGCACGTCTGTCATGTTGACATGGAGGATTTTAGTCTTTAACTTCTCAAATATTTGCAGACACTGCATCTCTGTGCTGGGATTTTATGAGGAACACATTATGTTGTAATTGTGTGTAATTTGTTTATAATTTGTCCATGCAGTGTTAAATATAAGCTTTTAAATATTTTGAATATATTTCCTGGAATATGTTAGCCAGACGGCATTATGATCATTAATCAGATGTGTCTATATTTACTCTGAGCTGTGTGTTTCCCCTGTGTGTTTAACAGGAAGTTGATTCAGAGCCTCAAAGGGGATGCTGGGATGTGCCCTCCAGGTGTGTAATGTACAGTGTCATTTATATTAACTTAGACTCTGTAAAGAAGCTCAAATGGTCTATGGTTTTATTGCTTGTTTTTTACGGATATGACTGCTCGAGGATTTGAGGTGTGTGTACTAGAGCTGGGCAATGTTTATCTTTTTTTACATTATTATTTATTAAAGATAAACATGTAAAGGTAAAAATGTTATATATATATATATGTATGTGTGTGTGTGTGTGTGTGTGTTTATAAAATTATTATTATTATTTATTTAATTATTTGTTTGTTTATTTATTTCCATTTATGAAAATGTAAGTTTATTTTCTTAAGCATTTTTTCAGTGTCTTGTAATATATTTAATCTATATAATTTCTAAATATTTCAATATACTTCATAATTTTTTAGTCAGTGGAATTATCCTCATCATTTATTTTTATATAATTTATATTTTTATTAATTAATATTTGTATGTGTGTATATATATATATTATAAATGTTTTATATAAATACACTTTTTCAATTTCTCAGCACATTATAATGTAATGTATAATATATCATAATGGACTTTAGAGTCTGATGAATTATCATTATTTTTTTGTTATTTATATCATTTATTTATTAATTTTATTTATAGAATTTAATTATGAAATAGTTTTTAGATAACTTTAGAGTCAGTGGAATAATAACCATAGCTTATATATATATATACTCTTTTCTTAGTTCTCCATATTATTTATAATATACTTTATAATTTTACAGTCGGATACATCATCCTAATATATTTGATTATTTATATAATAATAAAGTCAGAGGAATCATAAATCATAATTTAAACAGTCATTGCTGGGGTAGATTCTAAATGATTAAAACAGGAAGTGCAATACGGTACAAATCTAGTTATAAATAATCACAGAATGTTTTCCTCACTGTTTTTCACTACATGAACACAAAGAAGAATATTAAATAATTTTAACTAATAAACACAAATAAAGTAGCACAATTGAATTGGCAAAATTTTCCTTTGTTTTTATTATGCGTTTTTAAAAAAAATAATTTTAGGCGTCACTTTCCCTTAAGAATGTAGTGCATTGATGCTGAAGATGACCCACAATCCTGTTCCTCTTGCAGTCGCTGCTGTCGCGTTGGAGGACTACCAGCAGGTGGCGGTAAAGCCCGGCGGCTCGGCTGATCTGTGGTGTCAGGTGCGCTCTAACCTGGCTCAGGTGTTGTGGAAACACAACGGTCACGCTCTCAGCGACGCCTCTCGTTTCCTCCTGCTGGGGGAGAACGGGCTGCTCATCTACAGCGTGACGTCAGAGGACGCGGGCCGCTACGAATGCTGGTCCGTCGAATCGGGCGCGGGACAGAACTTCACCCGTCTGGTGGCCGGATACGTCCTCCGCCTGGATCTTCCCGAGAACACGCCTTCAATATCCGCTCAGCGTCCTCAGAGTGCGTCCCGTGACCCGACCCCGACCCCGGCGCCTGAAGGTAATGACGGTCTCGCCTCAGGACTAACGTCAACACACACGGACTCTCCCTCACTAACAACCCCTCCATTCAACGCCATTAAACCCAAATCCCACATCCCTCCAGAGGTCAGCAACTTACCGACTCGCACCGAGACGCTCGATCCTTCGGCCAAATACATCCAACACGACAACAGCGTAGCCCTGCTGTCGCTCTTCCTCCTCTTCTTCCTCCTCTTCCTCGCGGCTCTGGCGTATAACTGTTACATGCAGTACCTGCCGGCGCCGTGTCTCCGCCTGCGATCCGCTCTGCTCGGCTCCAACAAGAAACCTCAGGCCGAGCACGTGGCCTGCGAGGCGGGCCTGCTGGAGCCCGTGCAGGAGAAGACAGATTCACCCAATCAGAACGGAGCGCATCCGCTGCACGCGCTCAGAGACACCGGATACGAGACGGAGACGGAATACGCGAACGGAAGGGTCCCGTCCAACGGCTTCGAGGACGGTGACGATAGTCCCACTAAAGACCGGCCCTTCGACGTAGACTGCGTGTCTCAGCCCATTGAGTACGCGGACGCTGACACGCCACACTAATGCGGGGTTATACGTGCGCTTGCGTTTGAGGTAAACAACCGTTGCTGAACCAAGAACCACAACTAAATTCCAAATTGGAAACATTATTTACCAAATTGGTAAGTTTGCGGTGATGTTTTCCAAATTGGAGTTCCGGACTGTGTCTGAATATTGTTTGTGCCGTTTTCGGGGCGTTTAATGTTCAGCCTCGGTTTGCACTTTGCTGTTTTTGTCGTATTTTCTGGTACAAACAATTCGTAAATCAAGATACTTTTGCTTGAGAAGCTAAATAAGATGTTAAGAAAATTGAGTCGGTTTTGTCGAAATATTATTTGTAGTATTTTTTTACTTTTTGACTTTGGGGTGAAATATCAACAAACTGTTGGAGGACTGTTTCCAGGATCATTCTATTATAATTAAATTATTAATTAAATAAAATATTATATATTATTTTGACATTATTTCATGAGATTTTAATTTTTAAAAATGGGTTTCTGATTCTAACAGGATCATTTTGTATTACATGGCAGTATTTTTGGCATAATAATAATAATAATAATAAAAATGTCACAAAAAATAGTGACAGTTCTAGTTTCCTGCATTCTTTTTGTTTTTTGTTTTTTTTTGTTTTTTGTAGAAAACAAATCATTTTGGTTCTCCAGTAAATGTATCTTGATTTCTGAATGTTTCATTTTTGGGACTGGAAAAGAAGACAAAAAAATAGTAAGGAAGAAACTGATTTTTTGCAGTGTGGGGAAGTTTATTGGTGATTGATTCAATCTCAGGGATGATTTCAGTATCACACATGCAGGATTGCATATAAAGAGGAAGAGGACGATGTCTGTGGAAGACCCAAATGCTCTTGAACGCTCCAAAACAGAGCTAAAATGGGTTCCTTGTGTTTGTAAACGAGACCAAAAGAAAGTCGAAACACTGTGATGTGTCTCTAGCACAGCTTCCTGTGGTTGCAGATGAGATGTGTGTCTGAAGACAACACTTTCACCTGTGTGTGTGTGTGAGAGAGAGAGAGAGAGCTGCCGTCTCACATGACACAAAATTAGATTGATTTAAGAGTGTTTGACTGACTGAAGTCCACAAACGTGAGCTTTGAAAACTTTTTTCTTAAAGAAGAAGCTTTATGATTTTGATATTTTTGAAGATATTAAATTATTTATGTTAGCAATAGTAGTGTGAATATCACAAAAAAGTCAAGAAACCCCAACATTTTTATTTTGACATTATTTCATGACAGTGAAAAACACATAAATTGTGTCCTGACAGGATCATTTTCATGACTTTATGTATTTCTTTAACGTTATGGCAATTGGAATATTAAGAAGTATGCTTAAATGTCATTGAAAATAATGCCATAAATGTTTTCTATATATATATAATTTGTAGTATTTTTTATTTTATTTTGTTTGTCACCAAAATGTCACGAAAATGTAATATTTTTGCATTTTTGTCCCTATTAGGACATTATTATTTTTGCTTAAATTTTAGGTTGCATTTTGGCAATATTTTATGACAGTGATTTGAATAGACACACACAAAAATATACAGAATAAATTGTCCGAACTGGAAATTTTTCATGACTCTACTGCATATAAATTATTATTATGCTAATTCAAATATTAGGAATAAATCTGCTTAAATGTCATGAAAATAATGTCACAAATATTTATTTTCTTTATGCAAAAAAAGCAACTTCTTTTTTTTCTCCTCTTTTCATGATAGTGATTTGAATACAAATAAAATAAAATGACATAGCGTCCTGCAAGTACTTCTGGCATTCGGATAATTCGAATATTGGAAAAGAAATGTCATGAAAACAGTGTCACGAAGCATGCTCTTGATTTTTGGGTGAAATGTTTGGTCACGCCTCTCCTGCTGTTTCCCGCCGTCATTCCCAGCTTTTCCCGTGGCGTTCCTGAATCTGCTGTCCATTCTCAGCACACTCTTGTGTTTGTCTCTCTCTCTCTCTCCTTTCCTCCTTCACTGCACAGCACCCTTGGCTGTTCCTCATCCCCCTGTCGACGTCCCGTCCTCGGGCTGGAGGGGTGTGGATGGGCCTCGGCTGATCCCCCCTCTCCTGAGGGAACAGTCCTGGGCCCTTCACCCTCACCAGGCCTTCCTACTCTTCTGCCTGGCCTTGGGTGAGTGGTACCTCTGACCTCTGACCTGCTTCTCTCTCATCAGTCTTGTCTCAATACTCCCAAGTCTGACTTCGTTTCCTCCCCCTGCAATATTAAGTGTTCTGATTGGCCTGTGAGAGGAAGTCATTGGACAGTATTTGGACAAGTGTTTTTGTGTGTCTGCATGTTCTGCTCCCCGTCTGATGCCTAAAAATTTGCATTCGAATTTTTCCTTTTTTTCAAAAAAGAGCGAATAATAAAGAGATTCACTTCTTTAGAGTTTACTAACCTTTTATTTTGCCGTAAATAACTTTAGAATTTCTGTTCAGATCTTAATTTATGACTATGGTTTGTATTATTGTTTTGCCTTGACACGCGAATCTTGTTCTATAAATGTTCTCTTGTCAAAGAAGTGCGTGAGAAAACATCTGACTAAAGGACTCTGTGAAGGACGTTCATCAAATCACATGCACTTTCAGCACCAGTCGTGTACAGTGTAAATATTTGTACATAAAAAAACTGATGA